>VZQC01011344.1:876456-1022406 GCA_009823505.1 Rhizomys pruinosus | reverse complement strand
TGGAAGATTTTTCTCTCTCCTTCAATTATGATTGACATTTTTGCTGGGTATAGTAATCTGGGTTGGCATCTATTGTCCCTTAACACTGGGAATGCTTTGCTCCAGGTTCTTCTTGCTTTCATAGTTGGCGTTGAGAAGTCAGTTGTAATTCTGATAGGTTTCCCCTTATAGGTCACTTGTTGTTTTTCTCTTGTGGCTTTAAGGATTTTGTCTTTGTTTTGGGTGTCTAGCATTTTAATTATGATGTGGTGTGGAGAATTTCTTTTCTGATCTTGTCTGTTTTGAGTTCTATGTGCTTCTTGTATTTGTATTGATTTGTCCTTTTTTAGTTTGGAGAAGTTTTCGTCTATTATTCTGTTGAAGATCTGATCAATACCATTCTCTTGGGATTCTTCTCCTTCTATTCCTATGATGCAGAGTTTTGATCTTTCCCACAGTTCCTGGTTGTTCCACTTTTGTGTATTTTTAAATTTTTCATAATCTTTCCTTGAGGTTTTTAGTTGTTCTGTGTTATCTTCCAGGTCTGATATTATTTGTTCTGCTTCCTCCATTCTGCTTCTGAGGCTTTTTCCACTCCTTTCCTCTTGATTGGATGAGTGTTTTATTTCCTTTTTCATTTCCTCTTCTGATTTCTACTTCTTTTTGGAGCTTCTCAATCGCATCTTGTAACTCTTTGCTTCGCTGGTTGGTTTCCTTATCTTTTTTCAGCATGGGATCTTTTCAATGTTTCTACTTCCTTCCAGAGTTTGTCATTCTCTCTCTCTAGATCCTTCTTGAGTTCTTCATTCTCTTTTCTTAGTTCTTTGATTTGTTCTTTATAATCTTGTAGTTTTTTAAATATGTTCCCAATTGTGTTTCTGATATCTGTGTCCTGGGGCATCCCCAGAGAGCTCCCACTGTAGGAATCATCCATAGGATTGGTAGAGCTTGGTGCCACTGGATTATCCTGCCCCTTTCCTGTGTTGTCTCTTCTACTTCCTTGAGCCTTGGACTCAGTACTGCTATTCTTCCTGGGACACTCACACCACAACTCTACCAGGGGCAGGGTTGCTCCCATGGCCCACTCAGTGGCCCCCTGTTCATGCCATTGCTGTTCTGGCTGGGTAACTCCACCCATGCCAATCATGCAAGAGGGGTGTGGTGTTTCACTTGGGTGCTGGAACCCAGGCCACTGTTCTGAGTGGCTCCTGCTCACCTGTTCCTGTTCTGGTCCCCTCTCACAGTCACTTTTCTAAGAAGAATGACAGCATTTTTTACCACAAATCCCAGACCCCTGAATCACACCCCTTGTATATATCACAGGCTTCTGCTTCACCCAGCATCATGGGGTCTCAAGATGCTGTCTCATGGGGTGGGTCTGGGGAGCTTCGTGACTTCCACCTTATGCACCCAGGAAATGCTAGCTGAAAAGCTAGCCCCTAACTCAAACGAGGTCTTCCCAAAAAGTATTTATATTATAGTGAGGAATTACATTGGATTAGGAAAGTTGCACTATGGTTTTCCTCTTGGGTCTAGGATATCTCCAGCTGTGTGTAGACCACTAACAACCACAGCTTTCATGTTTCAAATAATCTTATTTGAATAAGATTATTTGAAACATGAAAGCTGTGGTTGTTATTCTTATATGTATCAGCCAGTTTGTAAGAAAAAAATAGATAATTGTATTTAATCATACCAACAAACTCAGAAGGAAAGAATAAGACACACTATCATCATCATCACCACCACCACCATCACCCCCATATCATTATCATCATCATCATCATCATCATCATCATCATCATCAGATCTTTCATTGGTGCCACCATCATTTTACATGAGGAACTGAGAAAATGTAATGTTTCTCTTATCATAAGACATTGGAATGATAAACTTGAAGCCATTATTGTCTACCCAGACTCCCAGTTTGTTTCTTACACAAATGCTCATAATCTCTATTTCTGAAGATCAATCACTCTATTGCTAGAAAGAGCTATTACTTTGTCTCTAATTCAACTTCATGACTGATCAGGTCAGAATAGGTGCTGGCAAGCTTCAGGTTGCTAGTCTGTCTCCTTGTCCATAATTAGGCCTTCTCCATGCCCACAGATGAGCTGTTCTTGCTGTACTGGAAAGATTCATGTTGGACCAGGCAAATCCTAAGAATGTCTTTTTGGTGGGTCATTACACCAAAATGAGAAAGAACAGAACATTTATTTTCCTGATTTTTCCAGAGAAATTACAAGGAAAAAAATACTATAATAGGGTTAGTCTCAAGAGTTGAATTATGTCAGAAAAAACTTAAATGATTTTTCCATATTTATCCATTTTAGTTTACTTTGGCTATTCATTTTAATGTGTATATCGGATTTTTATGCATTTCATACAATAAATATTAATTATGCTTAGAGCCCCTCCACCATCTGCGTCCTCCATATTCCCCTTCCATCAGATTTGGTGCATTTGGCCATAAATGCTAAAGACTATATAGTCAAGCTTTTGTACCAGATGTCCCTTAGTGCAAGTTCATCCAATGGAGTCATGTCACACTATCTAGAGTCATTCCCTTAAAGAAGATCAATCCTCTCTCAACAGTGAGCGTCTGCCAATAGTTCCTCAGCTAAGGTTGGGCCTGCTGCCCAATTCTAAGTTCTATTTTTTTGTTGTTGTTTTTTTTTTCTGATTGAGACATCATGGATCTTGTGCGTGCCGACACCACTGCTACCAGTTCGTATGAGCATGTTCCCAGAGGGTGGAAATCCTCTGCTGCCCTGTGTTGATGGACCAGCCCTGGCTCTTACAGTAATTCCATCCCCTCTTTCGCAATGGCCCCTGAGGCATGATAGGTGAGGTTTAACATAGGAGTCCTGTTCAGGGACACACTCTCCGCTACCTCTTATTCCCCAAACCTTGTCCAGCTGTGGCTTTCTGTGTGCGTCTTACTCTGCAATATGAGGAGGGTTTGCTGTTCAAAGTTGATGGAATCCTTAGTATTCTCTCTACCCATGTTATGTTGTATTCCATGAGCCTTAGGTGTTGAGGTTCCACTGTACTTGTGTGTCAAATAGGGTTGCATTTCTTTCACACAATTTTTCTCTTTGTGACCAGTTGTGCAACTCTGGAGTAGATACCATAAATGACATTTTTGCATTTATTTATTGATGAGGGAGAAAACACAGAATCCATGTAGAAATCAGATGACAGTTAGCATGACTGAGTTCTCTCCAATATGATGTTTCTGAGGACTGAGCTCAGGGTATCAAGCTTGGGAGAAGTGCCTTTACCATCTCTCCAGCCCTGGAATTCTATCCTGTAAACGAAGTCCAGGGACCTTGACTACAATCCACCTGGGCGTTCTATTTACATAGAGTTCCATAATTGCATCATTTTTTAAAATTAAAATTGACTTTTTTCCAATGTCTGTTCTTCCTTAATTTTGATTTGTCCCCTTAATGGACCATACATCACTTCTTTGCATGCTTTGTAAATTGTATTTCAATTTTTATTTTATTTGGGGGCTGGAGATATAGCTAGTGCTCTTGCAGAAGACCTGAGTTTGATTCCTGACCCCCACATGGCAGCTAAAAATCCTTCTTCACTCTCAATCCCAGGAGAATCTGACACACTCTTCTGACTCTTTGGGTATTGTACAATACAGGTGCACTAACGTACGTGGACACAATACACCCCAACACATAAAATAAACATAATAAAATATTTTTAAAAGGCATGTTCTTTTTGTATACTTTAAAATTTCTCAGTGAATTTCATACACAAGTATTTTATTTGATCCCTTTCCATGTATGCCAGACCCTCCAACTCCTCCCAGTCCCTCCAACTCCTCCCAGTCCCTCCAACTCCTCCCAGTCACTCCAACTCCTCCCAGACCCTCCAATTCCTCCCAGTCCCTCCAACTCCTCCCAGTCCCCCCATCTCCTCCCAGTCCCTCCAACTCCTCCCAGTCCCTCCAACTCCTCCCAGTCTCTCCAACTCCTCCCAGTCCCTCCTACTCCTCCCAGTCCCTCTGACTCCTCCCAGTCCTTCCAACTCCTCCCAGTCCCTCCAACTCCTCCCAGTCCCTCCATCTCCTCCCAGTCCCTCCAACTCCTCCCAGTCCCTCCAACTCCCCCCAGTCCCTCCAACTCCTCCCAGTCCCTCCAACTCCTCCCAGTCCCTCCTACTCCTCCCAGTCCCTCTGACTCCTCCCAGTCTCTCCAACTCCTCCCAGTCCCTCCATCTCCTCCCAGTCCCTCTGACTCCTCCCAGTCCCTCCAACTCCTCCCAGTCCCTCCAAATCCCCCCAGTCCCTCCACCTCCTCCCATTCCCTTCAACTCCCCCCAGTCCCTCCATCTCCTCCCTGTCCCTCCATCTCCTCCCAGTCCCTCCAGCTCCTCCCAGTCCCCTCCAACTCCTCCCAGTCCTCTCCATTGATTGATTTTCTCCCTTGGCAGCTTGCATAGTGCCTTCTGATAATATGAGAGTTATTCTTTGGGAAGGAGGTGTCTAGGTCAGTTACAGCTCAATTGTTCCAAGTCTTCTGTCTGAATTATGCTTTGTCTTCAACAACAAAGTCTTACACTCAAGTTCTGGAATGCAACCAAGGGCTGTGTCAATTCCCTGTATTATTTTCAGTCTTTCACAGTACCCTGTCCAATTGAAGGGATGCTCCCCTTGCTTGTCAGTGTTATTTTTGTCATATAGTCTACAGCTACATACTTTACAGTAAGCTTATAAAATGATAAATTTCCGTATTTTTATACCACCTAAGTATTGTTTTTCTCTTCCCTTGCCCTCGCCCTATTTAGTCCTTCATCCAGTAATTTATTACATTTTGTGATGTTCATACATCAGTTCTGAATTTATGTCCTTTCCATGCCTCCTTGCAATTCCTCCCATCTTCCTTCCCCATATCTTACTGTGTCCATGCAGTGCTGCCGATATCTACATGTCTGTAGGGCTGATCCCTTGATTGGATATCCTCTGAGTCAATGGAGCACTAGTCCCTGAATAAGACAGATTCTCCTTCTTTTCAACAGTCATTGCTTGTTGTGGTTCTATGTTTATTCAGACCTGGTGAAATCCCCTCCCACTCACACACATTGGTATTCCAACTGTTGCCAATCTTCAGGTCTTGTTTGTGCAACCATAACATTAAGACTTCATGCATCTTAGCATCCATCTACTTTCTAGAGGACAGCTCTTGTCCTGGTCCTCTAACTCCTTGCAATCTTTCTGACCCTTCTTCCAAGATGTTCCCCAAGTCTTGGGTGTGGATATTGTGTTCTAGGTGTACCAATTGTGGCTGGGCTCTCTATTGTGATTTACTATTTGAAATTTGACAAATTGTTCATCATCTTTTGAATCTGAAACTGTTTCTGTCTAGAGTGCCTCCATTCAATATAGAATATTGCAATGACTGGGATACAAACGGAGAATAGGATAAAATTAATAACTATTGACAGCTGAAAGGGAAAGAAAGATGTTTGTATATTAGTCAGATGATGCCTTTGACCAGCCAAGTATTTGAAACAGCAAATGAAAATCTTCTTCAAGATCCAATAAATGCAAGTCATAAATGTTTAATCCACAATGAAGGAAAAGTGTTTGATTTGCATTGGTAAGGAATTTCTTTTGCTAAGCACAGCAGTCTCTAGACATTCATAGATAAACTCATAGTTAGGAATTTCAGATTTCATAAATTCCCCATGCAATTTATAAGTCAATTTATTGTAATGATACTGCTTTACATCTCCATTCTCCAAATTCCTACGCTAAAGCTCTACTTTCCAGTCCAAGCTACATGTCTTATTAGGGAGGCAGCTTTAGTCAAGGCACAATGTTCTGGGCTTGAGCTGTTTCATTATTTCATAATACATGTGTTTATATATGAACACATTGTAAGGGTCTTTGAGACAAGGGCCTGGCAAGTTTTTTTTATTTCTGCAATGAAACATAAGAATAGGTTGTTGCTACCTGAGTTTTCTGTCTTTCTCTCTACAATGAGAGCATGTACATACGAAGGTGGTCATCAAATACAGAAGTGTTCAATGAAAAAGGAAGTAAAGGAAACACAATTTATAAATAAGTTGTGATTGTGTCAGTGTGGGCAGAACAGAGTCTATTTGTTGCTCAATCTCATTCTGTCATGAATGCAACATTAGTTTGATCTCTACAAGATATTCATTCACAGAGTATCCCAACCTTCAACTGTTTGCAAACTAGAGGGAAACTAGAGGGTTAACCCATGCTTGATAGTAGGAAATATCAGACATGTATTCATGAACTTGAAGTCATAGGACATAGTGTCTGTGCCAGGATTTGAACCAGCTTTGATTTAATCAAGAGGCAGCTCATCTCACATTCTGCTCTTCCTTGGGTCATAACAATAACGGATTTGCTCTGTGCAATGTCTTGAGTTGCTTCTCTGCACTTCCTTCACTCTCTATCTTCACCCTGACAATGATAAAAGAAAATAAAGAAAATTCACCATGTCTAGAGGGCACCCAATTTTATGATAATATTGCAAATACGTTTCTTGGTTTCAGAAGTGTGTATACATTAAAGAAGACGCTATGCTTGAAATGAAGTGAAAGTTCAGCTTCATTTGTTTGAAATTGGTGCACCAGCCTTACTTGACATTTGCTGTTAATTATTCACTGAGAAAGAGGGAAATATGTCAACACAATGTTTGTCACCAGTTATTTAGAGGCTCAAGTTGACAGATCTTGGCAGAATCTTTGAAAGATGTATTTGACATGGTTGCTTTTAGTCTCGTAATTTATTTTGTATTCTCATGGGTATAAAATAAAATAAAGTCTTCAGCTGACGAAAGAGACACACACAACAAAGACAAATATTTTCCGTGGGCTTAGCAGTCCTGCAACTTTGATTGACAAGGCAAATGGCTTTGAATTGTGACTTTTCCTGAGCTGTCCAGGAAGGAGTGGTCCAGGGGGAGTGACACAGTCACATTTGAAGCATAAGTGTCATAAGAAGAACCAAAGTGTAACCATTAAGTATTTCTTTAGCACTGAGCCCAATATGCAATCCAGGAAACCCCTCAAATTCATTTACTCTCTATGTTTTCAGTCAAGTCACAAAGTTTACAATAAAATACTAAGTAGGGGCATGGTGCCCTGCAATTCGCTCTGCCATAACCAGTGTCCTGCTTGTGCTACTGAGAATATCTGATCTGCTTTGTCTCTGTTCTGTCCTCTTTCCAGGGAATCTGACTAAATACTGTTCTGCAGTTCCCAGTGAAGAAAGACATTTAAGTGTTCTTTCCCATTGAAAAAAAAAAATTCAAATTCTTTGTCATTTTTAGGTAATTTCTTAGGTAATTTACTATTTTTTTCAATCTGACCTGAGTCCTCCTCCCCTTGTTTTCTCTTCTTTACTCTCCCTGGCCTCCGTGCTATTTCTAGAGCCACCTGGCATCTACTTGAGTGACACAGAGCTCAGTGATGTCAATGGTTCCAGTTCTATGCTAGCTTGTATGAAGACGCCCTTAAGCCTTCATGTACATGAAATGCTACCATGTGGAGGAGACTCATTCGATGGGATGTCGCAAGAACAGAGAGGCACAGAGCTGAACATCTACAGAAAGAAGGGTGGCACTTCAGGAGGAACCTCCAACCAAAACATCCTAGACGGAATTGGTCTGGAGGGAACATTCTTCAACATAATGAAAGTAATATACTACAAACCCATAGCCAACATTATTCTAAATGGGAAAACATTAGAAGCATTCCCCTTAAAGTCAGGAACCTTGCAAGGCTGCATCCTATCTCCAGTCCTTCAATATAGTCCTTGAAATACTCATAAAAACAAGAAAAAAAGAAAAATAAAAGGAATACTAATTGGAAAAGAGGAAGTCAAACTATCCCGTTTGGCAGATGACATGATTGTTTACCTAAGGAATGCCAAAATCACCAGAAAACTCCTAGAAACAACAGTTTCACTAAAGTGGCAGAATACAAAATTAACCTAGAAAAATCAGTAGCCTTTCTTTATACTAATAACAAGCAACTGGAAAAGGAATGCAAGGAGAGCTTCCCATTCACAAGAGCCTCAAAAAAAAAAAAAAAAAAAATCTCGGAACAACCTGACCAAAGACACTAAAAATCTCTACAATGAAACTATACATGCACATCTATGTTTATTGTAGCCCTCTTCACAATATCAAAAAGCTGGAAGCAACCCAAATGCCCCTCAACTGATGAGTGGATAACAAAACTGTGATACATCTACACAATGGAGTTGTATGCAGCAGTAAGGAAAGATGACATCATGAACTTTGCAGGTAAATGGATAGAATGCGAAGCTATTATGCTAAGTGAAGTAACACAGCCCCTCTCAATAAAAAAATGGTTTCCCTAATTTGTGGATACTAGTACAAAATCCCCCAATTGAAAGACAAGCTGAGCAATTTTATTGTTATATTTCTATCTGTCTGAAAGCAACTGTGATGTTATAATGTGAATCTCTTAATAAGTCCTAGAATTACCTTACCACATACTTTCAGACATGGTAATCAATGTATATAGGTGGAAGGAATATGTCCATATTTTAGAGTAATATAAAATAAAAGGGAAAATGTGAAATCCTAAACATATAACAGAGTTAACATGCAGTTTATTCCTGGAGGACGTAATTATGGTACATATATGACATTTATATAGGCATATTTTGGAGCAATACAATTGGGAGGGAACCACCATAACATAAGGACTGGGTAAAAGAACGGACTGATATAGTTAAATTCTACCCCAAACAATAAACCTTCACAGAGAAAAAAAAATAAAGACTGAAAGAAAGATGAAGGATATGTATAGCAGAAACCATCAACTGGGGTGGGGTGGGGGGGGGAAGGGAAAGGGGAATATGTCTAGGTGAACTGAAAAATGAAGTCTGAAATACACAAAACATCAATAAAAGTATTATATATAAAAATAAAAATTTAAATCCTTGAAGAGGAGATTAAAGAAAACACCAGAAGTTGGAAGGAGCTCCCGTGCTCATGGATTGAAAGAATTAATATGGTAAAAATGACCATGCTACCCAAAGTAATACACAGATTCAGTGCCATCTCAATTAAAACCCCATGAGTAGCAAGGAGTATTGATTCATGCTTTTAATTCCAGCACTTGGGAGGCAAAGGCAGGTGGATCTCTGTGAGTTCAAGGCCAGCCTGGTCTACAACAGAGTGAGTTCCAGGCCAGCTGAGGCTACAGGGAAAACTTGTCTCTAAAAAATCCAATAATAATAATAATAATAATAATAATAATAATCCCCATGAGATTCTTCACAGATCTAGAAAAAGCAAATCCTAAAATTCATATGGAAAAACAAAAGATCCCAGATAGGCAAAGCAACCCTGGGAAAAATGAACAATGCAGGGGGGGGGGCATTAACCATAGCAGACTTCCAACTATATTATAGGGCTATAGTCATAAAGTAGCACAGTATTGGCGCAAAACAGACCAGTAGCTCAACGGAACAACATTGAAGTTCCAAACTTGAACACACGCAATGTTGGCCACCTCATATTTGACAAAAGTGCCAAGAAGATTCACTGGAGGAAAGACAGAATCTTCAGCAAATGGTGTTGGTAAATCAGGATCAGTACTTGTATAAGAATACTAGGTATGGCAGGGTCTTCGTGTGGTTTATAACATCTCCTAACCATTAGAGGATGTAAGCTTGTGGCATCAGCCGTGGGTTATTCCTCCAAGGAGAGAGCTAATAGCCAATTAGATTTGGGATATACAGACATATGGCTGCCACTGCTGCACAGTATTTCCAGGCAGATGAGGTGTAGCTGGTGCTGACGGAGGAGTCTTGCTTGACTCAAGGAGACCTATATTTGCTTTATTGGTTTAGTGGTCTTTGGTAACACTCTCTGGCATCCCAGAGACCATCTGTATACTTGCAAGTGTGGTCTCCTAACATCTTTCCCATGCTTATATCAGGTCTTCAAAAAAATGTAAAATCATGAATTAACATACCATCCAAACATCTGTGTCTATACCAAAGAAACCTACCATAACAATTAGTACGTTTAAAAGTACCTATATATCTAATGTGTTGTGCTCATTAGTAGGATCGAAGGCTATATATTATTACTGTTTAATACCTAAATATCTAATTGCATGTGCTTCATTAGTAGATCGAAAGGTTATGCCTGGACAACTGGCAGCCCACTGAAGAAAACAGCCAGAACTGACTAGAGCCAAAGACATCAGCTCCGAGAAAGTAGAGTGTTTTGCTTCTCATCCACCTGTGCCCCTATTCTAAGCCCTAGGGAACAATCTGTGGAAGAGGGGGCGTGGTAGAATGTAAGGGCTGAGATCGTGGGTTATGGTGAAACTCAACAATATAGACGGACCTCATTTGATCAACTTGATTGACATACAACCCCCCCTGCTGGATGGTGGGACCATGAGCTGTGTAGGTTTGGGCACACTGCTTGCAAATTGGTTTTACATGAAGGATGCTTGTACTCACAATTATCACGTATTGTTAAAAAAAAATGAAAAACGGGCTGGGAGAGACGGCCTAGCGGTTAAGGAGCGCCGACCGCTCTTACAGAGGACCGGGTTCGATTCCCCAGCACCCCCTGGCGGCCGAGAGCGTCTGAAACTCCAATTCCAGGAGCAATACTCCAGTTCCAGGGGAATCCGAGACCCTCTTCTGACCTCCGCGGCATTGCACGACCATGGGTGCACAAAACTGCATGAGACAGTACATTGATACACATACGAAATAAATAAAAATATATAAAAAAAATGAAAACAAAACAAACAAAAAAAGCAAAGAAGATGCAGAAAACTTACGGCAGAATGCAATGATCTGGGATGGGTAGGTGTGGGGGGGGGAAAGAGAAGGGTATATGCCTGAATTAATTGGAAAATGATGTATGAATACACCAAAGCCTAATAAAAAAAATTAAAAAAAAAAACAAAAAGATAATACTAGGGGCTGGAGAATGGCCTAGGAGGTTAAGAACGCCGACTGCTCTTGAGAGGACCCAGGTTCGATCCCCAGCACCCTACACGTCGGCTGAGGACCGTCCGTGACTCTAATTCCAGGGAGACTCCAGTTCCAGGGGAATCCAAGACTTTCTTGACCTCCACGCATTGCACGACAACGGGTGCACAAACCTACATGAGACAGTACACTCATACATTGGAGAATAACCCACGCTGATGCACAAGCTTACATCTGCTAATGGTTAGGAGATGTTTAACCCACGAAGACCCTGCATAACTTAACAGAAGAAAATGTAAATCATGAATTACATTCCATCCAACATCTGTGTTATACCAAAGAAACCTACCATAACAATTAGTACTGTTTAAATACCTATATATCTAATTGTTGTACTTCATTAGTAGGACTGAAAAGGCTATATATATTATACGTTTAAATACCTAAAATATCTAATTGCAATGTGCTTCATTAGTAGGATCGAAAGGTTATGCCTGGACAGCTGGCAGCCCATGAAAAAACAGCCAGAAACTGACTAGAGACTAAAGACATCAGCTCCAAGAGAAAGTAGAGTGTTTTGCTTCTCATCCACCTGTGCCCCTATTCTAAGCCTAGGAACAATCTGTGGAATAGGGGCGTGGTAGAATGTAAGGGCTGAGATTGGGGTTTAATGGTGAAACTACAAACATAGACTGGACACTCATTTGATCAACTTGATTGAACCATACAAGCCCCCCCTGCTGTATGGATGTGGGACCCATGAGCTGTGTGGTTTGGGCCAAACTGCTTGCAAATTGGTTTTACATGAAGGATGCTTGTACTACACAATTATCATGTATTGTTAAAAAAAAATGAAAACAAGGGCTGGAGAGAAGCCTAGCGGTTAAGAGGCCGACTGCTCTTACAGAGGACCCGGGTTCCATCCCAGCACCCACATGGCGGCGAGAGCCGTCTGAAACCCAATTCAGGAAGAACTCCAGTTCCAGGGGAATCCGAGACCCTCTTCTGACCTCCGCGCATTGCACGACACGGTGCACAAAACTGCATGCAGACAGTCATTGATACCATACCGAAATAAATAAAAAAATTAAAAAAAAATGAAACAAAACAAAACAAACAAAAAAGCAGAGAAGTGATGCAGAAAAACTTATGGCAGAATGCATGATCTGGGATGGGTAGGGGTGGGGTGGGGGAAGAGAAGGGGATATATAGCCTGAACGAAATTGGAAAATGATGTATGAAATACACAAGCATCATAAAAAAAAAAATAAAAAAAAAAAAAACAAATATATACTAGGGGCTGGAAAGATGGCCTAGAGGTTAAGAACGCCGACTGCTCTTGCAGAGGACCCAGGTTCGATCCCCAGCACCCACATGGCGGCTGAGAACCGTCCGTGACTCTAATTCCAGGAGACTCCAGTTCCAGGGGAATCCAAGACCCTCTTCTGACCTCCACGGCATTGCACGACACGGGTGCACAAACCTACATGCAGACAGTACACTCATACATTGGAGGAATAACCCACGGCTGATGCCACAAGCTTACATCCTCTAATGGTTAGGAGTGTTATAAAACCACACGGAAGACCCTGCCATACTTAACAGAAGAAAATGTAAATCATGAATTAACATACCATCCAAACCATCTGTGTCTATACCAAAGAAACCTACCATAACAATTTATTACTGTTATACTTATATATCTAATTGTGTGTCTTCATTAGTAGGATCGAAAGGCTATTTATTATACTTTTAAATACCTAATATCTAATTGGCATGTGCTTCATTAGTAGGATCGAAAGGTTATGCCTGGACAAGCCTGGCAGCCCATGAAAGAAAACCAGCAGAACTGACTAGAGCTAAAGACCTATCAAGCTCCAGAGAAATGTAGAGTGTTTTCGCTTCTCATCCACCTGTTGCCCCTACTTTAAGCTAGGGAACAATCTTGTGGAGAGGGGGCATGGTTAGAACATGGTAAGGGGCTGAGATTGGGGTTAATGGTGAAACTACAACAATATAGACTGGACACTCATTTGATCAACTTGATTGAACATACAAGCCCCCCCTGCTGGATGGTGGGACCCATGAGCTGTGTGGGTTTGGGCACAACTGCTTGCAAATTGGTTTTACATGAAGGATGCTTGTACTCACAAATTATCACTTATTGTTAAAAAAAATGAAAACAAAACAAAACAAAAAAGCAGAGAAAGATGCAGAAAACTTATGGCAGAATGCATGATCTGGGATGGGTAGGGGTGGGGTGGGGGGAAGGGAAGGGGATATATGCCTGAACTGAATTGGAAAATGATGTATGAAATACACAAAGCATCAATAAAATAAATAAATTAATTAATTAATTAAAAAAAGAATAATACTAAACCCCTACCTTTCACCCTGTACAAAAATCAACTCCAAATGGATCAAAGGCCTCAATGTGAAACCTGAAACTCAGAAAATGATAGAAGGACACTTTGGAAACAACCTACATGATATAGGTGTAGGGAAAGACTTTCTAAATCAAACAACAGCTACTCAGAGATAAGATCAACAATTGATAAGTGGGACTTTATTAAACTCAAAAGCTTCTGTACAGTGAAAGAAACACATAAAGAAGTAAAGAGAAACCCCACAGAGGGCAAGGAAACCTTTACCAACGATACATCTGACAGAGCATTAACATCCAAAGTATATATAACTTACTCAAAAAATAAAGGAGCAAGAAAACAATTATCCCACTCAATAGATGAATTAAAGAGCTGAACAAAGACTTTACAAATGAAGAAGTAAAAATGGCTGAGAAACATCTCCAAAAGTGTTCATCACTAATAATTAAAGAAATGCAAATTAAAAACCACTTTAAGATTTCGTCTTATGTGGTAAGACTAGCTATGATCAAGAAAACAAAAGATACCAAATGCTGGAGAGGTTATGGAGAAAGGGAAACACTCGTCCACTGTAGGTGGGAATGCAAACTCTTGAAACCCCTATGGAAAGCAGTGTGGAGGACTCTTCAAAGACTCAAAAAGAAACTACTCCTAACACTGTCATACCACTCCAGGGTATATACCCACAAGACTCATCTTATTGCAGAGATGCATGTACAATCATGTTTATTGCAGCACTCTTCACAATATTGAAAAGCTGGAAGCAACCCAAGTGTACCTCAACTGAGGAATGGATAAATATGGTACATCTACACAATGGAATTCTATGCAGCAGTAAAGAAAGATGGCATCATAAAATTTACAGGTAAGTAGATGGAACTAGAAGCTATTATGCTAAGTGAAGTAACACAGGCCCAGAAAAACAAATGATTTATGATTTCACTCATCTGTAGGTACTAGCACCAAAACATTACTTGTAAAGCAAATCAGTACATTTAAAAATACATCAACTTGCTATGTAATGTAGGAATGTTAAGTCACATTTCTTTTTGCCTGGATACAATTCTACTGTTAAAATGTTTATGTTCAGATGCCACGATTTTGGTATATGTGTGGCATGCATATATATTCACATTTTGGAGCAATACAAATTGGAGGGAACAACAACAACAAAGACTGCTTCAAAGAACTGACTAAAAGTGTAAACCTCTGACCAAAACAATAAACTTCTGCATCAAAAAAATTAAAAAGATCTGAGAAAAAGATGCAAGACGTACAGGGCACAATGCATGAGCTCTGGCGGGTGGGGGAAAGGAACGGAGGAATGAGTCTAAATTTGACTAAGAAATGTATGAAATACACAAAATGTCAATAAAAACCAATCAGGATTATAGCACAGGTGTATTTTCGTGATGCAGTATAAATGTCAGTATAGAGAACAGATGAATGAGAAATGAAGAATGTAAACAAAAGGAGATACATGCGATTAAAATGATTGTCTCTGTGGTCATTAAATGATCTTCCATGAGAATTCTGGAAATCAACTTGGATGCTTTGGCCAACATGACAAGGGTTTTAAGGAAATTGCACTCTACACTGAAAACACCAACACTGAAAGCTCGGCAGTGGAGGGATTTCTTAGAGAGAGGCTCCGGGAGGACAGTGGGAAATGTGTGAACCCGAGGCCTGGAATCCCAGATGAAGCGATCTCTGATATGGGGGCATAAGCATAAGTTACACCCTAGGATAAAACATAACGGCCCTCAGAAGAACATACTAAACTCTTCCCCATCCTCTCCCAAGTGCATAAAATTGCTGGGCTACAAGTCTCATTGACAGATAAGTATAAATATTAATGCAGATATTGACTCTCTACTTCAGGACAAATAAACACACATTAACTTGTTTTCTAAAGTTTGCTTTTAGAACTACCTGTAGATGTATCAAAAGTCCTAGCAGTAATTAGTAGCAGATATATTCACATACTTGTTTCTACTATTTTTTATTTTAGAGAATTTTATGCATGTATGTAATGAAATATGACCCCATGTCCACTACCCCTGGTTCCCACCATCCACCTCCACTAGGCCACACCCAACATCCTCCCACTAGCTTCTTAGTCTTTTAAATTTCTTCAATAATATACCAAGCAATGTGTTTTCCACATAAGCCTGGGTATGGGGCCGTTTATTGGAGAATGGGGAGCTTACCAGTGACGTCATCCTCGAGAAAGGGTGTTTTCCCTCTCCTCACAATTATCCACTAACAGCATCTCCTTAGTAAGGGGTGGGACCAGAATTTTAGCTGGCTTGATAGTGAAGAGATCACGTGCAGGTAGCAGTGACCACCATGAGTTCATGTATCCAAGGGCTAGGTCGTGTCTAGCAGACAGCGCAGCACTGCACAACACCCCCTGCCCATCCTCCAGCTCTGTCTTTCCTTCTGCTTCCTCTTGCCTGGAGTTCCCTGGGACTCCGTGGTGGGGTCCACACAGATGTCCCGTTTAGGGCAAGCACTCAGTTTCTTATTCTTAATACTTAAAAGTTATTTTGTCAGGAATGGTGGGACATGCCTTTCACCCCAGCACCTGGGAGGCAGAGGTAGCCCAGCTTGTTCTACATAGGAAGTCCCAGGCCAGTTGGGACTATAAGGAGACACTATCTCAAACAGAACAAATGAAATAAAACAAAAATGCAAACACAAAAAATCAGAAAAAAAACGTTTTATTCTTTTTCAGCAATTGATACAAACACCTCTACTCTGCTATGAGGACAAAATAAAATAAAATTACATGCATAGACACAAGATCTCCAAATATGGGAGAATCTCTTAACTATATATTTATTTTGTGATAAACAAAAAGTCTGACAAATTTAGAGCCAAATTCTTGGAATGCAACTTACCCAGGAGTCTTCAGATTCTAATGACTGGCAGTGGTTCTAGAACATTCATCAACACAACTGTCTGTAACAGTGAAGATGCAGAGAAGAGCATTTTACTCCTGAGTTTCCAAAAATAGCATGATTACAAATGTGGAAATTTTTAAATATTTTAATTAATTAGAACTATTTTCTTTCATTTGTATATGTGATATTGAGTTTTTATGCATTTCATACAATAAATCTTAATAATATTTGGACCCTTCCTCCATTCATGCCCCCAGAATCAGATTTAATGCATTCTATCATATATGTTAAGGCCTATTGAGTCAAGATTTTGGTACCCAGATTTCCCTCAGTGCAAGTTCATGCACGGAAGTCTAGTCAGCCTTTCTAGAGTCGCTCCATTGTAACAGATCAGTTCTCTGTTGCCCAGCAATAATCAGTTTCCTGCTGTTTCTTGGCTGAGGTTAGGGTCCTGCTGCCCATTTCTCCAGTTCTACACAATCTTTATTTTCAAACATGTCATGTGTAAAAATCAAGTCCCCTACATCATGATATACTTAATGTTTATCATCTTTGTCTAAGGAGAAAAGGAGCATTATATTAAGAAAATGATGCATTTGCTATATTAATGGCTCTTAGGGCTCACCAGCCTGTGGCTTGTCCCTGTTCTTTGCAAATCTTCTGTAAATGGATTGTGACATGATGGGAACCTTGAGGAGATGGTTTTCTTCTTGTTGGTAAGCAGTTTTATCAGAAATTAATCAGTGAAGGTTTCTGCCTTGAAGTCACTGTCTGCTATTTTCTCCTCATCCTCTTTTCACCTCCCAAATCTCAGCTGAGATGCTAATACATTTATTCCCATTTTTAGCCTTAGGGAGAAGCAATGAATTAAGTATGGCTAACCAAAAGACCAAAATCAGATAGTTTACTTTACATTTGAAAAAATCAATAAACGTCAGTTATCTAGAAAATAGGAAACAGTCACTCCTACTAAGTCAAAGAGGCCTTATAGTAAGGCAACACTAAGTACATCAAAATCTGTGAGTTAGTGCTTGTCAAATATTATAATGGAATAAGTAGAGAAGATTGGAGCTTCAATTCAGCTTGCATATGAAATGTTTGCATCAAAATGGGAGCTGAATTTTGAAATTCCATCATCCCAATGTCTAAAGTGAAGAGAATGTTCTTCATAGAAATATCATCTGTTTTTAATTTTTATTAGTTTACCATTATGTGAATGAATATCTGCATATATGTAAGTGCACCTGCATCATGGAGTGCCTGTGGAAGTCAGAAGAGGGTGTTGGATCTCCTAAAACTGGAGTTATGGATGGTTGTTAGCTCCATGTGGGTGCTGGGAATCTAACTAAAATCCTCTGCAAAAATACCCACTTCTCTTAACCACAAAGCCATCTCTCCACCTACAGAAAGGACATTATTTCCAGAATTCTCTTTTTTCACATCTTTTAGGCAGGTATATGATGTCAAGCTGAAATGTCAGGATTTTGCACAATCAGAAAGGCCATGCGAACTTTAAGAATACCAGCACTGGTACACAGGTTCTAAATTGCAGAGGAATGATCTTACCGAAACCATTCAAGATGAAAATGTCAGTTTTAGAAGATGGAAGGTTTTGTTTTGAGATTAGCAAGAAGAGTAGGTTTCATAAAGAATAAATTAAACTAGGTTAATTTAAATATACTTTTATTTTAAATTCACATAGTCTTTTAAAAATAGAAACATCATTGTTAAGAATTTTATCTTTCAATTTGATTTTATCTCCAAAAGTTACTATGCTATAAGTGCCAAATGTTGCTAAGTTCTGAATATTAAAAGGTATTTTATGCATGCTGTCTGTCTTTAGAGAGGTTCTAGACCACAAGAGTGGGAAGCAGCATTGTAAAGGATTGTAACATGATTATGCCTCAGCACAATAGATGTGGAAGCTCAGAGGGCAGAGCTGCAGTGGGAGAAACCGCCACAAGGGAGGCTTCCTCATAGCATGCACATTTTAGCATCTTTTTCTGGAAAAGTAGAGCCTGGCTGGTTGCATGGAACAGGGAGAAGTAAATGCAAATGCAGTCGACATCAAGACTACAGCCATCTCCAATTCAATTTATACCCGGGAACAATATCAGCAGAAACTACCAAACTATGGGAAATACGACAGTGAAAGTGGGGCGTGGGTTGCTGAGGAATATGGAGTGTGCTTAAAAGGTTAGTGTTTGTCTTTCAGGAACATTGTCTAACATGGAAACATAGGTTCTTATTCCAGACTTTGAGAATTGATGCTACAGTAGGATTCAGAGATGTGGGACAGAAAGCAGTTTCAGCAGAGGAGGAAAGAATCATGCTTGGATTGACAAAATACCAATGTCAGAGGAAAGGGAGGCAATCTGAAAAAAACGATGTAAAAGTTAATAGTTCAATAAGTTGGAGGTTATTTGAATCTATAAAAGACTTATAATGAGAAAAATCAAGGAAGATATATTCTTAGTTTTGTGAAGACTAAAGGAAGAAAGCAAAGCAATATGTACTCAAAATTATATTTCCTGCTCTTCCCCCTTCCTTCCTCCCTCCCTCTCCCTCCCCGTCTCTTCTTCCCTTCCTTCTTTCATTTGTTCTTTTAATGTTTCATATCTTACTTCTCTTTTCCTAGCTCTTTTTTCCTTCTTTTGTTCTACCTAGGGACCCAGGGTTTAGAATCTAAATTTTCCAAAATTTTGAAGTTAATAGTTAATATCTTAGTGATATCTCCCTGAAGACCTTTATAAATTGAAGCTGGAGCTACATAATATTGTCTTGTTAGATACATCTCTGAGGCATCCCAAGATTCATATACAGAAGCATATGGAAAAGTACTTACCTTTAGAGCCAGCAGGAGAGTGCTAAGAAGATTGCTTGGTGAGGGAAGCCCCTCTGTGTGCAGGGATGCAGAGTGAGATGCAAAGGAGGAAAGATGAGAACCAGCCACAGATGGAGAGAAAACAGATGAAATAGCAAGTTAATAATTATAGTTTCATTCCAATTTCTGTGTTGGACGTTGGGCAAGATTGTCCCAGTGGGTGATTCATGGACCAAGTGCTCCACATGATCTGAGGCCTGGTCCTCTAGAAGGTTAATGGAAAACCTTCTAGAGGACAATTAGGGAGGTGCAGAATTGTAATTCAAGGAATCATACACAAAATCTAATACCAGAATGATAATATCATGGGAAGCCAAATTGAGTTGCATGATGTGTGTCATAAAAACAATTGGTCTCTTGAAGAAACAAAGTGAAATTAATTAGCAACAGAGAGGCCTTCAGTAGATGGGTGGGAACTAGAACATGGTGGCAGAGTGCAGGGAGTTTCACTTTTTTGTATTTCTTTCTCTCTTTTTTCTTTCTTAATTTTTCATTGAGCACATTTCATATAACATTTCTTAATCCAAATTAGACCCCTTCCCCATCTATGTGCCCCCCCATCAGAACTCAACATTCTGCCATCCATGTTAAGTCCTATCTTGCATCTTTTTTTTCAGTCTTTTTTAACATTTTTGTTCCAGAAGCTTACTGTTTGGGTCTATTCTTTGAACAAGTCTTTGTTTTTCCCCTTTATTTTAAATTATTCCAAAATGTACATATATATACACTCTACACATATACCAAATTTAGAAAGTCTGAAAATAAACTATAGGTTCATTCCAAAATACATTTAGGGGTTCACAGTTTAACAGTGAACTTGCATGCAGGTAAAAAGAATTTTAACTTTACATTCCTAAACTACATAGCAAGTTGATGTATGTTTTACTGTACTTTTAAAAATGAGATTTATTCTCTCTTATAAATCTTGGAACTGAGGAAAATAGAGACATAAACTTCCAGCTATATCTGTAGCAAGCAAAGAAGTGAAGAGAAAACCCATAGAGTGGGAGGAAATCTTCATCAGTGACACATCTGACAGAGGCTTAACATACAGGGTATATAAATTACTCAAAAAACAAAAGACCAAGAAAACAAATGACCCAATTAAAAGATGGGCTAAATATTTTGTGTTTATTAACCAGATTAGAAGATTATTTTTAATACTCAGAACCATGAGGGTTGCCAGTAGCTCAAGACACGAATGGCAGAATGCATGAGTTCTGGCGGGGTGGGGGCCTGGGAGGGGCAACTGGTCTAAATTTGATTAAGAAATATATGAAATGCACAAAAATTCAATAAGAATTTAAGAAAAAAAGAAATAAAATTATCTGTGCATTCTTTGACTGAGGACAGGCCCTCAGAGGAAGAAGTATCCAGGCCTAACTGGCAATGGTGCTCCAGTCCATAGAGTCTACTCTAACTTGATATGAACACACATTCACAGGAAACAGCAGGCAGTGAGGTGAATTTAACTTTATATTCTTGTTTTCCCATGAATAGTATTCTCTGAGAATTTTTGAGAAAGCCAGGAAAGTGATTTAGGCCTGAGGAAGATGTATTGGAAGGTTTTGTAACTGAGTTCTGTGATCGTTTTTTTCTGGACTTTTGAGACAGGGTCCCAGCTGGCCTGGAGCTCACTATGTAGTCCAGGCTGGCCTTGAACTCAGAGATCTGCCTTCCTCTGCCTCCCATGTGCTGGGATTAAAGGCATGCACCAACACGAACGGCCTGAGTTCTGTGATTTTTATACTATATATTCTAATGACATTTATATCCCCTCCCCCATCTGTAGCTCATTTTACTACTGTTATCCCTATATAATGAACTCTATAATAAATGCATACATATTATATAACTGCATATATATATATATATATATATATATATGGATATGCATGCCAGTTATGGACTCTACCCTACTAAGCAGACCCTAAATCCAGTTGAAAATGGATAATTACTCCCCTAATATGCAGGCCGCTATTGAACAAGTGGTATATCTTGCCAGGCCAGTTGTAGCAGGTCTGAGGACCACAGTGGGCAAGAGTGAGGGTTGTCAACTTGACTTGTTCTGGAATTAATTAACTTGAGAGAGATTTTGTTGATTGAATTATTAGAAGCTGGAAAATGTAGGAGTTACCTTCTAGTGGCAACCTTATAAAAGGTCATGGCATAAGGGAGCTTTTGATTTGGCCTGCTTGCCTTCTTCATTGGTGAGTTCTTTTTGCTACCTTGTGGCATTCCTTCCCTGATAGTGGAGCCAACTTTTTTGGATTCCAAGGAAGACTGAAAATTAACAGATCTCCCAGAATCTTCCAGGCCTTCAGCACAAGATTGTGACTACTGGGACATCCAGTCTCCTGCACTGAGCAACAACCAGACTCTTGGCTTCTCCAGTGTGGTGCAGACATTGTTGGAACACTCAGAGTATCTTGTTAGGTAATCTATTATATATATATGCATTTTATCAGTTCAATTTCTTTTGAGAACCCTGATTATTTTTGTCTTCAGGAAGCATGCATAGGACCTTCCTGAACCATGAATGCTAGCTAGCCAGTACATATGAGCCTTTGAAGTCAGCTCCAGATTAGTTTCCCTTTGTAGTACCTTCAGCAATAGTGTCTTGCTACCAAGTTCTGATGGGCAACCAAGCACAATAGCAGTATCATTTGAAGGTGTGTGGCACTGACAGCTTCAAAGAAGAAGCCATTCCCAGCATTGAGCCATTATTTTGCTAGCCAGTGGTACCTTGTAAAAGCAGCTTCCCATTGTTATATGGTAGCACCTTTTAATACATTTTTATAATGTATATGCTTATACTTTAAGAAGATTCTAGAGTGGTAAGTTTCCATATGGCTTTCCCTAAGTCTTTGGTGTTGGTTATTCTTCTCCAAACCCCCTTCTCTGCCCTGAAGTCCCATCCCCTGCGCTATTTACCTCTTCCTAATTATTTTTTTTTTAATTTCTGTATGTGTATCAATGTACTGTCTGCATGCAGGTTTGTGCACCCGTGTCGTGCAATGCCGCGGAAGTCAGAAGAGGGTGTCGGATTCCCCTGGAACTGGAGTTCTCCTGGAATTGGAGTTTCAGACGGTTCTCGACCGCCATGTGGGTGCTGGGGATCGAACCCAGGTCCTCTGTAAGAGCGGTCGGCACTCTTAACCGCTAGGCCATCTCTCCAGCCCCCACCTCTTCCTAATTATTATTACCTATCTGTATTATTGCAGTCTACCATCCCTCCAAGGAAGATTCCCCTGTGACCATTTATTAGTTTCCTGACTTTTCTGAATTTTCAAATGGAAACATTTATTTTTGGATTCCAAAGGTTGCATTCAGCCATAAAAGAACATGTTATGTTTGTCTTTCTGGGTCTGGGTTTCCTCATTCAGGTCATTGTTTCCAGTTCCACCCACTTACATGCAGATTTCATAACTGAGTTGTTTAAAGCACTGAACAATACTCCATTGTGTATATGTAGCATACCCCCATTGTATATGTATTGTATACATAGCATACCTCCATTGTACAGTCTTTAGTTGGTGGATATTATGTTGTTTCCAATTTGGGGGTACTATTAATAGGGAAGCATGAACATTTACAAATAGGGATCTTTGTAATAGGATATAGAATCCTTTGTGTGTATGGCCGAGAGTGGCACTGGTGAATTCTATGGCACAACAGTGTTCATATTTTTCAATAATCTCTACACTGATTTCCATATTGGCTGCAACCAGTTTGCACCTCCACCTCCAGTGGAAAAGTGTCCCCCTTCTTCACATACATGCACTTCAGGCATTTGTTCCTGCTTGCTTCTTAGATACTTGTCATTCTAAGTGGGGTAAGATGAATTCTCAAAGTGGTTTTCATTTTTATTTCCCCAATGACTAAACATGTTGAAAATTGATGAATATTTTTCAGGCATTTGTATTCATCTTTAGTGCTTGAAATTCTACTAGGTTTGAAGGAAAATCTCACAATTTGTTTAGTTTTGGACACTCAATCCACTGGAACAAGAATCTCACTGAAAACTAAATTGAATCATTTCACACACTGTTGGTTGCTTATCCCAACTTAGCATCAAGGACTCTTTTGCTGTGGTGATTAACATGGTATAGACACAGGCTGTATTGCCCTGGCAAGCAGGGGAGGCTGTGGATTTAAGAAAGTGTTCACAAGCTGTACCCTCTCTACAGTTGAGAAAGACTTGGGAAACCAGGTTTCTCTCTGGGCCTACTGAGTTGAACTTTCCGCATTATAAATAATTAAGTTCCTTATGCCAGTGCTGACTGATGGATGCTATTTGGTTCCTGTGAGTAAAGAAGAAAAACACCACCCTCCCTAAGCACCAAACTGGGGACCTGCTCAATCTTATTCTGTTACTCTTCTTTGTTGAATTTGTTCTTTTTATTCTTTTTGGCAGTGGCTCTTAAATCAAATCAAAGTGGCTGGTTACTTCTGTAATATCTATGCCACTATAACACCAGTGGGCATGTCCTGTCAAGCTAAGTCCTGTAACTCTCAGGCCTCACAGATGGGTCAGGCTGATGCTGATTTTAGCCCTTCAGCACTAAGAGAGCTCTGCCATAGGGATGAATGTTCAGGTCAGTAACAGATTGATCTCTCCCTCTTCTATGACCCAACCACAGTTGTCTGAGCAGTCTGGTCTTACCATCAAGTTCTTTAGGGCAGAGAAGCAATGGCAATAGTCCATAATGCTTCATGGTTTACAGGACCCAACTCCCCAAGAATCGAAAAGTGTAGTCATTCCTCACACTCTGCTGTTTATTGAGAGTCTGTGGTATCTGGTAGAGTAGCCCCTTCCCCTGAAATTACCATGAACAGAAACCATAAAAAGCTTGGTCTAGATCATGTAGGAACTGGGAAAACTGGAATTTTTATTTTGTAGAAGTTTCACTACTCGTGTCATAAGAGCAATCACTATGAGGCCAGAGTCCAGGTCTTTGGCCCAATTCCTAACCCACACTTTTCTGACTTAAAATCCCCTGAAGCTATCATCACACATTCTGTCACCTAGCCTGAGAGGTGTGGGGGTTCTTTTTTAAAAAATATTCCATTTATAAATTTTACTTTACATGTTTAAATGTCTTGTCCACAGGTACATAAGTGCACTTGTGTTGTAAAATTCCCAGGGAGGTCAGAAAAGGGCTCTGGATCTCTTGGAACTGGAGTTACTAATGGTTGTTAGCTGCCATGTGGGTGCTGGGAACCAAATTCAGCTCCTCTGCAAGAAAAGCCAGTGCTTTTAACTGCTGAGCCATCTGTCCAGCTGCAATGTGTGGATATTTAACATCATCAAACAATGATATAGATGCTACAATGTGTAGACTCATTGAAGGAATACATAGACTTTCTCTCCATTGTTTGCTATAACTGTATTCTATCTTAATATTTTCTGAGTATTTAACAATAATAGCTTTAGACCTGCATAGTTGTTGCTTATTATTTCAGTAATTCAGACAATCAGAAACCATGATTTTAGTGATTATGTGTTATAATTCTGAAAAACAAGAATTCATTCAACCTTTCATCAGCCTCTGGTTTTGATATGGTGGCTACTTGCATTAAAGGATGAATTAAATGAATTTGTCCCATCTAAGAACAAATATCCATATGAAGGAATGAACCTATGAAGTGCCACATCTTCCACTGAACTGTTGGCAAGGCTGACTGGCTGAGAACTTCGATGAAGTGGAGAGGGTGTGATGTTGTAAGTCTAGACCCAGTAAAGGTCTGTTGGTAAGGCAAGCCCATAAACGACTGTAGTGTGGTCTGGCTGAGGTAAACCACATGCTCTGTGGAAAAGATCAATATGAAAAGGAGATCACAAGACTTTCATGCATCTTTGCTTTGGAGGACAGGCAGGAATGCCATGTGGGTCCTGAGATGGCAGGGAAATTGACCTGGACAGGTCACCACTAATCAGTTGAAGGCTCTGTATTCTACCAGTGTTTATATTTCCCAGCTTTAGGCTTTGAAACTAAATGGTTCTATGTCAGTCCCTTTCAGCCTGAGTACAGAAAGACAGTACTCTGAATAGTTTGGCTGGAATAAGGACTAGCACTCAGTGTTGTGTGCAGTCAATAGCAAATCACCAAAGAGTCTCAACCATCCTCTGCCACTCCACACAGCCTGGGGTGTATGGGGGAGGAGTGAAGTAAGGCTGTTTGGTTTCTTGGATCTCCTTCCTGTTCTAAACCTTCACAAATTGGTTATGAAGATTGATACTGCTGGATGCCCTTATCACCTACAAACAAACACAAGAGATTCTGCTGTCGGATCCTTTTCTCCTTCATACAAAAGATGGACATATTCTAGTACACTGGGAAGGGATATCTCCATGGGCAGGATTCATTTTGTATGTAGTATATGCGTGTGCATATGGCCTGTGAGTAAGTGTGCATACATGATCATATTTATTCCACACATTTATCTGGGATTTGAGCTGACCCAGACTTGGTTCCAGAAGGAATTAAAAGAAACTGGTAAGGTTTCAGACTGAAATCTTTTTGTAAGTTTACCTACAGTCTTGATAACTATAAAATATTCTGTCACCCACTGGGCATTGTGTTGCATCATGCATGTCTTTTAAGGAGCTTACAGATGGGTTTTCTTCAGGTTGGGGAAAATTTGAAGTTATTTCGGCAGCTCCCCTAACTTCTCAGTAATTATAACATTTCTGTCTCTGGAAACCTCATCCTTGGTTTTTGAAATAAATTTGTTTCCCATTAAAAGGTAAAGGATCATGAACATTCCATTTTTGGGGGGTTCATAGGAAATTCAAAATGGACAAAACAGTGAATTTCGAAACTCCCAGACGCTTCTGCTTTCATCTTCTTTCTGCAAAATAAACTCAGAATGGCCCTAAACTACCGTCCCCAAAATAATGTATCTCAAAACAGAGGCCGGGAGGCACTCCTTTGATGAAAATTGGGATGGACAATGTTCCTAGTTTTGAAAGGAGAAAATGCTTTCTATCCAAATTCCAAAATTTCCTGACTAAAGCTAGAGCCATTTTATTTTTCTAAGGAAGAAATTTAAAAATGCTGCTATCTCAGTATTTGTGGTGGTGAGCTTGCTGCATGTGTATTCAAATGTTCCATATGTCAGTGCTGAACTCAGACACAGCTAGATTCAATTAAAAAAAATAGAGGAAGTTTCCTCTCCCTTCCCTTCTCTCTGTTTATGATAAGGCCCTGTTTCATGTTGAACCTCAGCAAGCAGGAAGTAATGTTGCATATCCAATGTGATCACGAGGGAGCAAGAGCGGCCCACACAGCAGCTTCCAGGGCACCTGTGTGCTTTCCACCAGCCCAGCACTAGCTGGCAATATCCCCTATCCAATTCCTGTCACCACCACTTGTACAAGCTACTGCATTTTTCTGTAATAATGTCATCATTAACCATATGTCTTCTTCCCACAACTTTTTTTTTTCTTCAGCAATTCTCCACCATTAATTTTTAGTATAGTTTCCAGAAGACAGTTGGCTCTCATCCAAGTGTAATGAGGTTGGGATTCATAAATTTCAATAATTGTCAGGGGAGGAATATAAAGGCAAGAAAAGGCAAACTTCTCATCAGCAATCAGAGATGGACTGCCTCTGGTCCTGTCTGGGCACCGCATTTGACTTGGGATTCCTGAGGGCAAAAGGATACCTGAGCTCAATATGAAGTAAGTAGTAATCATCTTTGATGAATGCCAAGAATAGTAATTATGATTAATGCATTTCATCAATTTTCAAATATGTTTTATCTACAGAGCTTCATTATTTAATTTAAATTGACAAGTATTCATCACATTCCAAATATGACAAATACTAGGTTAAAATCCATGAAAAAAAACTCAATAAATGTAAGAGGCATACCTTCAAGTGTGGCCCATTGTGCTGGGGAGTGAAGCATTCCCTTTCACTAGAGCACTTAGGAAGTCAGCTTCAAAGACTGGCAACCCCCAGCCCTCAGATGGTGGGGCCCTGCTGATTTCCTTCTTCTTTATGGAAACTGCCTGGCTCCTCTGCCTTTGATGCTTTGGACAAAACATTGTCACATTCCTGTCTGCCCCAATTCCCATCCCCACCCCACAAGGTATTATTTCCTCTGAATCTCTCCTGAGTTAGCTTCTTTACTGACCCATAGGGTCTCACCCCTCCATGTTCTGGCTCCTGCTTGAGCCTAGGCTCAACAGAGAGGAGGAAATGGCTACAAGGACCTACCTTCAAGTGTGGCCCATTGTGCTGGGGAGGTGAGGCAGCCTAATAGTGCAACTGTAGGTAGCCCAGGAAGATCCATAGAGAGTTATAGAAAAATCACTTGCTTTCTTCAGTCAAGACCTGCTGGACATGCTGTCAAATCCTTGGGTTTAAAAACAGCAACTTTCAATCTTTTTGACCACTGAACATTTAATACTTACTAAGAGGGAAGGAGAACAGAGCTTTTAGTTTAATTTGATTTGAATTAAATTAGGTGAGGCTTTTTAACCTGAGGCTCAATACATTATTGGAAATATTTATTTATGCTCATGAATATTTGAATGTTGGAATCTACTGCAAGTTGTATGAAATCCAAAAACAGACCCCATTTCCTCTGAAAATACGGCACCTAAATTGAGATGTGCCAGGTCTCTAGAATGCATTCTGCATTCTAATATTTCACATGGGGAAAACAAATGTGAGCTATCTCCTTAGAAGAATTGAGCATAGACTACACATTGAAGTGACAACAATTTACATGCATTAGATTACACATGTACATTATTCACACAAGCTATCTTATTTCATACTTAGAAAGTACAGCCACCATAGTCGTAAACACAGTCTGGTACTGGCACAAAACAGACCTGTTGACCAATGGAACAAAACTGAAGATCCAAATTTGAGCTCATACAATTTCAGCCACATCATATTTGTCAAAGGGGCAAAAAAACCCTCAATGGATGAAGGATAGCCTCTTCAGCAAATGGTGTTGGGAAAACTGGATCACCATTGTAGATGGGACTTAAAGGGACCTGACTCAAAAATACCAAAAAAAAAAAAAAGAACAAAATTAAACCCCTACCTCTCACCCTGTACAAAAATCAACTCCAAGTAGATCAAAGATCTCAATGTAGAAACTTGAAACCCTGAAGGTGATAGAGGAAAAATTTGACAATAATCTACAAGAATAGGCCTAGAAAAAAGACTTTCTAAGTCAGACAGCAGCTGCATAGGAAATAAGGTCAATAGTCTACAAATGGAACCTCATCAAACTCAAAAGCTTCTGTACAGCAAAAGAAACAATCAAGAAAGTGAACGGAAAACCCACAGAGTGGGAGGAAGCCTTCGCCAGTGATTCATCTGACAGAGCATTAAGGTCAACAATAAATAGACTATTCAAAAAACAAAAAGTAAGAAAACAAATGACCTACTCAAAAGATGGAGTAAAGAGCTGAACAGAGACTTCACCAGTGAGGAAGTAAAGATGGCCAAGAAACATCTTAAAAATTATTCAACATCATTAATAATTAAGGAAATGAAAATTAAAACCACTCTCTTATCTCACTCTAATATGACTGGCTAAGATCAAGAATACAAAAGACACCAAATGCTGGAGAGGTTGTGGGGAAAGGGGAACACTCATCCACTGCTGGTGGGAATGTAAACTTGTACAACCATTATGGAAAGTAGTGTGGAGAATCCTTAAAAGGCTAAAAATGAGCCTACCACCTGACCTAGCCATACTACTCCTGGCACAAACATACATGCACATCCATGTTTATTGCAGCTCTCTTCACAATAGTGAAGAGCAGGAACCAACCCAAATGCCCCTTAACTGACAAGTGAATGACAAAAATGTGGTACATCTACACAATGAAGTACTACTCGTGGTAAAGAAAGATGACATCATGAACTTTGCAGGTAAATGTATGGAACTCTAAGCCATTATGCTAAGTGAAGTAATACAGTCCCAGAAAAACAAGTGGTGAATAGTCTCCCTCATTCCTGGATGCTAATACCAAGTCCCCAGATGAAAGGCAAGCTGAACAACATTATTGTTATATTTCTGTTTATCTGAAAGCAACTATGTTGTTATCATGTAAATCTCTTAAGGGGCTCTAGAATCAATCCACCACTTATTTTCAGACTGTAATTTCTGTATATGAGTGGAAAGTATATATGCATATTTTAGAGTAATATAAAATTAAAGGAGGAAAGTGTGAATTCTTAAACATAAAAAAAAGACTGAGAGAAAGATGCAGGATAGCTATAGTAGAGTGCAGGATCTGGGGTGGGGTGGGGGGAAGGGAAAAGGGAATATGCCTAAACTGAACCAAGAAATGATGTCTGAAATACACAAATCATCGACAAAAGCATTATATAAAAAAGTACTGCCACTAGAAAAAAATTTCCATTATCTATATAGCTCCATTAAAATGGTGTGGCGAATGGTGCTGCCGTCTCCTCTAGGAGCTCCCCTGACTCCTTCGCTGGGTTTCTCCTACTAAAGCCACTGCCTCTGACTGTATCAGCAAGTTGTCTTCAAGCTTCTTATCTCGACTCGCTGTCTTTGTTGCACAGGATCGAGGCCATTGAGGCTTGCACTAGCAGAGACTGGAACCCACACATTTGATTTCCATATCATTTGGGCCAAAAATAGATTTCAACACCTCACTTTTGGAAATAAAAGAAATGAAAAACCACGTGCATCTGTGCTATGATTAGGATTATTGACTTATTAACAACATAGAAGCACAACAGGTTAGTGTCAGATGCCAAATTTCAAAAAAAAATGGTTGAAAATTTCATGAGAAAACTAATTATTGATTTGGGTTCAGCAGGAGGTCTCATAAGAAATTGCTACACATTATATGGTAAAGCCAGATGATTAATCACTAGTTGTCTTTGTAAAAGTCTGCCATCCTTAGTAGAGTTGAAATTGTTAATCAGTCCACCTGCTTAGAGCTAGCACATGCCTCTGTCTGGGAGGTCTTTTGTGGGCTTTGCTCTTGTGAATGCTAGTGTGAGCCCTGGAACTGCCCTTTTCCTGGAACGTGAGGCAACATCTCCACCTAGCGGCTGTTAGGCCAAGTTGTAAAATCTCTCAGACCTAAGTAGGACCCCAGGCTTGGGCATCTTTGCCTCATTATCTTGTCCTCTCCATATCCTGCACAGATGGCCTTCCTCTCCAAGAGGACAGAGACTATAGGAAGAAAGTGGTTGTAGCAGAAGACGTAGAAAGCAGCCACACAATTGGAGGTCATTTTAAATGAAGATATAATGATTTGAGAAAATGCCTTTGATTAATCAAGACAGGCCTGTGGGTAGAAGGTGTATTTGAGTCTGAGGTTTTGAATAGCAGCATGAAAACTGTTCAAAACAGACACTGAGAAACTAGCTTTGTCTCTGCAGCAATCTTATGTCCTCATTTTTTTCTGCTTGATTCCTCTATCTTGTTAAATTTGTATAATAAACTAGAGTTGGTATTTGCAAATAGATAAACAAATAACCAGTATCGGTTACAGGGAGACATGGCCTGTAGCAATTAAATCAGCAGGAAAAGCACATGAAGCATAATACATTTTTGTCTTTATGTCTTTCATCAGAAAAGTAGTAGTCTTTAGGAAATCACAAAGTCCTAGTATGCCTGGTTCACTAGAGAGAATCTGTAAACTCAATGGAAATATCCAAAATCTTCGGAGATGATGAAGGGCTTATATCACATATCTTTGTTATATGGTCATTTTAAATGAACAGCCTACATTTTCATCTTTATGATTATAGAATTAGAAGCATGCAGCCACTACAAAGTAGATACCAGAATCTTAGACTCATTGACATATTGTGTCAGTTTTGGAGAACTCCTTTTACTTAGGTCCTGCTCCAAGGAGAAAAAGGGGCTTATTTCCTCTCGTGACTACCACAAATAATTGTCATATTTGAGGGGACATCAAATATATGTAGGTGTATATGTAGTGTGTACACATGTGGCAGGCTTCTATATATATGGGCAAGTGTTTGTGGAGGTGGGTGTGCACAGCTTTTGTGAGTGGTGGCACTTACATATTGAGGTAGTATCTCTAACTTAAGCTCAGGGCTCACAAATTCTACTTACCCAGCTTCCTTGCTCCAACCTGCTGCTAATGTGGGTGCTTAGATCCCAACTGCATCCCTTATGCTTGCATGGTTAGTGCCTTTGCCACAAATTAACTTGTCAGTCTCTAATTGTTATGTTCTTTAGAGGGTTAGCCTTCTGAGCTTCGTTTCCAGCTCACTAACAAACATTGTCTATCAGAGTGAGAAATGAGTGGTAAACTCCGGATGATTTCAATGAGGAAAGCTAGTTCCAAACTCAGTGATGACAGCCTTGTGATTGTCTTATTTTAGTTGAGAAATGGGAGTATTCGGGTAGCCAGCCATCTCACGAAGAAGCGGGCTGAAATTCACATTTATATTAACAAGAGAGACCTTAAAAAAGCTTTGTGAGTATCAGTCCCTGAGAAGATTCTTTCATGGTGATTATTAATAATCATCTCATTATCTGTACGTGGTGAAGTGGTAAGGAAGAATGCTAAGGGACCGAGGAAGTGCAGTAAGGCTGCAGTGCTGACAGTACAGCATGCGTCTCATTCAAACTCATTTAACACATAGCAACTTCTGGGCTGTGACACGTTATTTTTCAGACAGGAGACTAATGTCTGTAATATTTTAATAGACAATCTAAGTTCAAAGAGACAGCAAATGTAGTTCTAGGAATTTCAGAGAGATCTGACTTATTAGAAGCGTTATCTCTGCCTAAGTCTGGGGCAGGGATGCGGCTCAAGAAGAGGAGACATGCTTATAAAGAAGGTGCTCCTGGGTTCTATATACAGCATAAAACAAAAGTAAAAATAGCAGAAGTGCTGAACCAATGGGCAAGCCGTGCACTAGAACTCTGCAGTGTGTCTGGACTGACATTGGAAGCTGTCCTGTAATCACCTGTATTTCTCCAATACTTACCCTGGAACCAGCCAATATCCTTTGCATTGGTAGGAGGTCTGTGGGCTGAAGCCCATAGGAGATTGCAGGGGGTGAGCACACCATCCAGAGCTGTTTTGAGAACCCCTTCTCTGTAGTCTACTTGCTGAAACCCAGCTATAAATCAAGACCGGACTTTCTCCCCGTTGCTGACCTCCCTCCTTGGTTCTGGCTAATTTCCCTCATTTCCTTGAAGTCTGACAAGTTAATGCGAAGAAAACACAATTAATAAAAATCTCTCTCTAATGTCATTCTCCAAATCCAAAAATTGAATTAGAAAATGCCTGAATGTGGTTTGTGCATGGAGACGCCATCTCTCAGGGTTTTCTTCTTCCATATTCATAAAGCTTTATCTGAAGTCCTGTGAGATTACAGAAAACGCAGGTCTTATTTCCATTAACAGTTGTTCGTTTTGTCATTTTCATCCAAACACCTTAGTCACGAGTAATTGGATTTCCTCGGTACAGAAAAGCTGGCATTTTTATGATAATGAAGTTGTGCACCGGGGCTCATTTGACATTAAAGGTGCTTTGTGAGTATATTATGAAAACCCAGCTTAGAAGAGTAGATGAAGGAATAAAAGGCTTAATTTCCACAAGATATGCTGAACTGTCCAGAGGAAACTAAGCTTTGTCAGGTGAATAAGCTCCTTAAAAGTCACTGTGTTACCAAAAACTCAGGTAGGGGTTTAGGAAGTTGGTTCTTATTTTATACTTCAGCAGAATTTTACACCTTCTTTATGTCTACTTGACAGAAAAACAGCAAATTTCGCTTAGGCATGACCATTAAAAACAGAGAGAAAAAAGAAAGAAAAAACACAATTAGAAAATAGTAACACAAATTGGAATGTGATACTTTTAAACCAAGAAAAGTGTGACTCTGTATTAAAATTAAAAAATACATATTGTACCATGACTTTGTTTAAATAAATGATTTGTTGATGTCTGGCACTTTCAACAGGTACATTCCAGGCTGATCTGGGCTGAACTTGATTGGATTAAACTGATGATCCATGTGTCCATACAAGAGTTCAGTCATCACTGGAGTTGAATTTCGAAGGATAAGACATATTTTAGATGAAAATAACTAAGGATATTCATTTCATAGATTAAACAACCCTTTTCATAACATTCATCATTATTAGAAATGAACAATCAAGTTCAACTCCTCCACAAAAAATAGAAGATGTGTGGTATTTGGAAGGTGTTTCAGACAGTCTCACATGAAAATGCATGTGGCAAGCTGGGCACTAGGATTGGTACTGGAAACCGAGCCTTTGGGAGGCAGGAGAGAGGAACTGTCTCAAGTTCAAGGCCACCCTGAGCTAAGTTAGTGGGTGCCAGGCTCTATGTTGCAAAACTGTTTACATAGTGAGTCCCAGAAGACTGATTAAAACCAAAATGATTTTTAAGAAAGCTATAGTAAAAAGACATTAGAAATATTTATGAATATAAATACAGAAATGCAAGTTTAATAATTAATAGGAAACTTTAGCTTTTGAAAGTGCAAAGACACTTATCTTAACAGAATACATCAGCCCTTTCCAATGATGCATAGTATTAGACAGGGTAATTGAGGCCAGGAACAAATAAATACCATCCCGATAGCACGCAGTGCATTGGTGTCTGGATCAGACCTTTGCCATGGGTTTCTTCTTCTATTGTAATTAATATCGTGCTAGTTAAAACATGCTTAGACTGTTTTCTTCTCACCCACTTGTGCCCCTTTCCCAAAGCCCAGAGAACAAACTCCACAAAAGGAGGCATGGTAGATTGTAAGGGCTGCAGAGGGATAGGGGTGAATCATGAGACTACAGGAATATAGTCTGGACTCCTGATTGATCAACATGCCTGTGCATACAAGCTTCTCCAACTGGACTATGGGAACCTTGGGTTGTTCAAAATTTGGACATAGATACTTGCAAAATGCACCAATTACCTAATTGTATGACATACTGAGTAACATCAATGTTATCTGCAAACAACTGTGTCATTATATTGTAGAATCCCTTAAAAATAAAAAAATAAATAAATAAAATAAAAATAAAAATAAATTAAAAAAACATGCTTAGATGCAAACTTCTGCTAATGTCCTAAGGATATGATGTGATTCACCCCACAAAGCTTTTCAAGACAATTAAAATGTGAGAAAGATCTCAGATTTATACCCTGTGATCAGTTTCCTAAGGGTTCTCCATACCTGCCCTAAGAAATTGTTACAAGGTCCCCTGATACTCTGAGCACATGCTGAAATTTTCAAATATTCTTTATGTTCCTACAAATTTGATTTATCTGATAAATTGATATTTCCATTCATTCTATGAATATAGTATACTACAGTGACTTATTTTTAAACTAATACAAAACCAGCTGTACAACTATGGGTTAAATCCCTTTAACAGGAAATATCATGTCACTGATGTCTGGTTTTTTATTGTTTTTTATTGCAGTGTTTTGTTATTGATGTCTTTTGTTTTGTGCAGGGTTAGATTTGTAGTTTGATGAAGTTTAGCTGCCCTCCCCCACCCACACCTTTCCCACTGCCCTGGCCAATTTAATGTACTCTCCTATATTCATTATACAACTGAACTATGAAGTCTGATGTGTCCCCAGCTGTCTTTCCATGAATAGCCATCCGCTGGACCCACCCAGATTCCCTTTCCTACAAATCAGCCTCTCCTGATCCTGATCTACAACTTGCTAAATCTTCCTTAGATTGGGTCAGGAATTTTTGTTACCCACTCCCCTGTATCTATGCTGGGATTTGGCTGGGATTTTGTCTTGCTTGAGCTTGCATAAGATTTGTGTGTACTTTCACCTTTGCTGTGAGTTCATATGAGTAACTGACCAGCTGTCTGGAAGACAGCCACCCCTCTGGCTTTGACAGTCATTTCACCCCAGTTTCAGCAATGAATCCTGAACCCCGGGAGGCAAAGGTTTGACTAGGTGTCCTATTCATGGTTGTAAACTCTGCAGGTTCTTATTCTCTACACATTGGCCACTTGTGGGTGTCTGAGATAATCACTCTCTCTAATGGGATTAAGGCCCAGCCTGCCCAACCACACCAACTCATGTATTGTTCCTAAACACAGCCAAAATACACATGGCTGGAGAGGTCATAAACCCTGGAGAAAAATCTACATTTTTGCACAACCCTAAACCAATATAATTTACTTTATTCTAAATATCCACCTTCATATTTATGTAATTTTTATTTTTAATTATGTATATATGTGTATGTCTTTGTGTGAGGCTACTTTCTTTTTTGTTTGTTTTTTTTGTTTGTTTGGTTTTTGTTTTGTTTTGTTTTGTTTTGTTTTTTGGTCTTTTTGAGACAGGGTCTCCCTGTAGCTCTGGCTGTCCTGGAACTCACTCTGTAGACCAGGCTGGCCTCGAACTCAAAGAGATCCGTGTGTCTCTGCCTCCCAAGTGCTAGGATTAAAGGCGTGCGCCACCACGCCCGGCATTTATTTCTGTATGTGTATCAATGTACTGTCTACATGCAAGTTTGTGCACCCGTGTCTTGCAATGCTGCGGAGGTTAGAAGAGGGTGTCGGATTCCCCTGGAACTGGAATTCTCCTGGAATTGGAGTTCTCCTGGAATTGGAGTTTCAGATGGTTCTCGGCCGCCATGTGGGTGCTGGGGATCGAACCTGGGTCCTCTGCAAGAGCGGTCAGCGCTCTTAACCGCTCCAGCCCCGTGAGGCTACTTTCATGTGAGCACAGGTTCCATGTGGAGTCCAGAAGGGGTCAGTAATTCCTTGGTTTTAAGTCAATTGATATGAATGATTGTTCATTCAAGTTCTGCAAGCACTCTGAACTGCTGAGCCATCTGTCTAGCTCTACTTTTTTACTTCCTACTGTGCGTGAGATTGATATATATTTGCTTTTCTTTTCATTTTACTAAAGGTCATTTTCAGATTTCTTGTAGCTAGTTTCTATAAACCAGCAGAGCAATGGTCTTTCTTTATGTTTATATTTTCATATGAACTTTCTGTCCTTGAATATTTGACTGAATTGGCCAGAGAAACCAAATTGCTATGCAATCATTTCTAAGAAAATATTTTGATAATAACATCAACTCTTTTAATAAATATGACTTTAGCAGTCTCCTTTTGGATCAGTTTTGGTTAGCTGTATTTTTCAAGAAGCTTTTATGTTTTATCTAAATTTTCAGTGATGACAATGTAAAAATTGATTGACTAAACCATGCTTCCCTCATTGTACTGACACCCTGAATTCCGTATGTGATCAGATCAGATTGACAATTTGGTTGATATTACTCAAAGAATTGACAACAGTGTTCAGTTCAGTTGCTTTTTATCAGTTTCTATTTCATTGATGTGCTGGTTAGTTTTTGACAACTTGAGGCAAACTAGAGTCACCTGGGAATTGGGATCTTCTGCAGCAGACTGGCCTGTAGCCCTGTCTGTGGGACACTTTCGTGATTGCTAATTGTAGTAGGATGGCCCAGCCCTTGCTGGGCAGTACCACCCTGGGTCGGGGGTCCTGAGATATGTAGGAAAGGTAGCTGACAAGCAGCTGCAGCTGCACTCTGCCATGGTCTCTGCTCAGGTTCTGGCTCTAGGTTCCTGCCTTGTGCTCCTGCCCTCACTGCCCTCAGTGAGGACCTTGGGCATGGAAGTGTCACCCAAATAGATTCTTTCCTCCATGAGATGCTTCTGGTTAGTGTTTTATCACAGCCACAGAAAGCAAGCTACAATAATTGACTTCTGTACTTACTTAAATTATGTGTGTTTTGGGGCTGGAGAGATGGCCTAGTGGTTAAGAGCACCGACTGCTCTTACAGAAAAACCGGGTTCGATCCCCAGTACCCACATGGCGGCCGAGAACCGTCTGAAACTCCAATTCCAGGAGAACTCCAGTTCCAGGGGAATCCGACAGCCTCTTCTGACCTCCGTGGCATTGCACGACACGGGTGCACAAACCTACATGCAGACAGTACATTCATACACATACAGAAATAAATAAATAAAAATTTAAAAAATTATGTGTTTTTATTGTATTTTTCTTTCCTAACATATAATTGTAAATTATTTGTTTATAGCCTTCTTTTTTAAAACAGCATATTACAACTATTATGTATCCTTACTTTGATTATAGAGTTCTTGAATTCAATGTATTTTTTTTATTTTTCTTGTGATTTCATCTTGAATTTATGAATGGCTTATCGATATTCTGTTTAACTTTCATGTTAGACATTTTTTAAATAAATTATTTCAGTGTGAATGGAGAATATGTTTCATATGATTTTATCTTTTAAAGTATCTGCCACAGCTTTTGTGGTCAACAACCAAGTTGTTGCTAAAATTCCTTCTGGAATGCTCAAAAGCCACCTCTTCCCTCGCCCCTATGGTCTCAAAGGCGAAGAGAAGTATGAACTTCTCAAACTGAAGTCTGGAAAATTCTATCGAGTTTATTTGGGCTTGCTTACAGAGCTAATGACGGGACATGGTTACTTAAAGGAATGTTGGTGCTCCCCCAATAACCATATAGGGAAGTCCCACCTGGGCATGGACTCTGCTGACCTCTGCCAAAGACGGCCAAGTAGGAAGAGACCCATCTCATAGATCCTTAGTCCCTCCTCCTCATACAGCCAAGAGGGCAAGATGGACTGGCTGGTTGGGGGGGGACAGTTGACACCCATGACACCTCCTTTTCCCTCAAAGGCCAACAGTCAAGCTTATAATCCTGGGAAGGCAAGTACCCTTATGCATGGGAAGGCATTCGATGTCCAAGTCAGTTTTTTTCTGAGTGTATCACATGCAACATCAAAGGGATTCAAATCTTATATTTGTTGAATCTAGCTATCCATAGTTTGTAATCTGATCAAGACAGACAACAATGTTCACACAAATTCAAATATATCTATTAATTTTTTTGCTTTTCTTATATTTATCATTGAAACAGAGGAATCCTTATGGGGCTAGAGAAATGGCTCAGTGGTTAAGAGCACTGCCTTCTCTGGTAAAGGACCTGGATTTCATTCCTGGCAGCTAAATACCAGCTGAAACCACCCATAACTCCAGGTCTAGGGAAATCCGGTGCCCTCTTCTGACCTCTGTGGCATTTCACGACATGACTGCACTTACCAACATGCAAGCAGTACACTCATACACATAAGTAAAAATAAATAAAGTATGTTAAAAACAGAAAGAGAGGAATCCCAAACAACTGTTATAATTGTGGTCTTACTATCTTTTTCATTTTAAATGTTCAAATTCATATTTTGTTACTATTTACTTAGACAAATATAACAATTATACATTCTTGATCAATATTCCCTTTTATCATAATTATATATTATGCTTTATGTCTGTGAGCCACTTTCAAATCTCAGTGCTAGCTGGGGTTAGAACAGCCTTGCAATGATCATTTTGTACATACTGTGAAAGGGGATCTCTTTCATACAAATAATTTTATTAGGTGGTAAACATTTTTTTAGTTAAGAAGTTCAAAACGTTACAAACAATTAATGTCCATAAAATTGATTTAGGTGTCGTAACTATTTATGCTCATAAAGGCAATTTTCCCAAATTCAGCATCATTTAAACAGATCTAATTAAATGAATTAGGCATTTGCTAAAGTACTTTCTCAAAGCCTTCAACTCTATTTTAGTTTACATACAGATTTTTTATTATAAACATTGTAATATAGAGCTTAAATATTGATATAGTTCAAGAAAGTTAAATAAGTAATCAATGATTGTTCTGGGAAATAGATGTTGCATAAAATATTTTATTTACTTTTTTATTTTAAAAATATTTTATGGGGCTGGAGAGATAGCCTAGCGGTTAAGAGCACCGACGCTCTTGCAGAGGACCCGGGTTCGATCCCCAGCACCCACATGGCGGCTAAGAACCGTCTGTAACTCCAATTCCAGGAGAACTCCAGTTCCAGGGGAATCCGAGACCCTCTTCTGACCTCCGCGGCATTGCACGACATGGGTGCACAGACCTGCATGCAGACAATACATTCATATACATAAAAAAAAATATTTTATTAGCCTTTCTTTCTTTCTTTAAGAAGTAACATGATTACATTCTCCAATCTATTACATTGTACAGGTTGGAGAATTTGGAAAGGGAGTGAATTGCAAACTCACATTATAGGAACAGTGACAAATTTTACAATATCGTTGAATCTTGGTAGTACAGTTTGTCAGTAAATAATAATCAAAATTTATACTAGGCATAGAATTTCAAATTTATAGTCTAAGACATAATTACACATTTTTGTTTGAGGATTATATCAGTTCACTTATTATAGTATTTTCTGTTTCCTTTTCTTTAACTTCCCAGAGTGTTATTTTTGATTCCCTAGCAGTTTCAGTTAGGGCTTAGGTGAAGACTTACTGGGGCTATAGAAGGGGAATAGAAAAGTAATGCAAAACCTCCTGGGCTGTGGTAATAGAAGAAGTCCAACATCAGGGACTGGATATCCAGGACCATGTATGGAATGAGAGGAGCACAATAGGTGAAGATTTCCTCCCACTCTGTGGGTTTTCTCTTCACTTCCCTGATTGTTTCTTTTGCTGTACAGAAACTTTTGAGTTTAATAAGGTCCCACTTGTCAATTGTCGACCTTATTTTCTGTGCAGCCACTGTCTGATTTAGAAAGTCTTTTCCTATGGCTGTGACTGGTAAGTTGCTGCCAACTTTTTCTTCTATCACCTTCAGAGTCTTGAGTTTCACATTGAGGTCTTTGATCCATTTGGAGTTGATTTTTGTACAGGATGAGAGGTAGGGGTTTAATTTCATTCTTCTACAAGTGGTGATCCAGTTTTGCCAACACTACTTGCTGAAGATGCTGTCTTTCCTCCATTGTGTCTTCTTGGCCCCCTTGTCAAATATGAGGTGTCTGAAATTATATATGCTCAAATGTGGATCTTCAGATTTGTTCCATTGGTCAACATGTCTGTTTTTGTGCCAGTACCAAGCTGTTTTTATGACTATAGCCCTGTAGTATAGTTTAAAGTCTGGTATAGAGAACCACCTGTATTGCTCTTTTCACTCAGGGTTGCTTTGGATATTCGGGGTCTTTTGTTGTTCCATATGAATTTAAGAACTTTTTCCAAGCCTGTGAAGAATGTCCTTGGGATCTTAATTGGAATTACGTTGAATTGGTATATTAGTTTCGGTAGAATGGACATTTTTACTGTATTAATTTTTCCAGTCCATGAGCATGGGAGGTCTTTCCATCTTCTGATGTCTTCTTCAGTATCCTTCTTCAGGAGTTTATAATTTTTGTTGTAGAGATCTTTGGGGTTTTTGGTTAGGTTTGTTCCTAGCTACTTTATTGTTTTTGAGGCTATTGTGAGTGGGAAGGACTCCTTGTATTCCTTCTTCAGTTGCTTGTTGGTGGTGTAAAGAAAGGCTACTGATTTTTCTAGGTTGATTTTGTATCCTACAACTTTATTGAAATGCTTAATCGTTTCTAGGAGTTTTCTGGTGGAGTTTTTAGCATCCTTTAGGTAAACTATCATATCTTCTGCAAAACAGGATAGTTTTACTTCCTCTTTTCCAATTAGCATTCCTTTAATTTCCTTTTCTTGCCTTATTGCCCTAGCCAGTGTTTCAAGCACTATAATGAAGAGGAGTGGTGACAAGGGGCTGCCTTGTCAGGTTCCTACCTTTATGGGGAATCTTTCTAACTTTGCTCTATTTAGGATGATGTTGGCTGTGGGTCTCTTATATATGGCTTTGATTATGTTGAAGAATTATCCTTCCAGTCCAATTCCCTCTAGTAATTTAATCATAAAGGGATGCTGGATTTTGTCAAAGGCTTTTTCTGCATCAATTGAGATGATCCTGTGCATTTTGCCCTTCAGTCTATTTATGTGTTTTATGATATTTACTGATTTTTGTATGTCGAACCATCCCTACATCTCTGGAATGAATCCAACTTGTTCATGGTGAATGATCTTTTTGATGTGGGTCTGTATATGGTTTGCAAGTATTCTGTTGAGAATTTTTGCATCTGAGTTCATTAATGAAATGGGTCTGTAGTTCTCTTTTTTGGTTGCATCCTTGCCTAGTTTTAGTATTAGAGTGATGCTGGCTTCATAGAAGGAATTTTGGAGCTTTCCTTCTGCTTGTATCCTTCTGAACAGTTTGCATAATAATGGTTGTAAGTCCTCTTTAAATGTTGTATAGAATTCTGATGTGAAACCATCTGGACCTGGGCTTTTTTAGTTGGGAAGTATCTTACTACATTTTTAATTTCTTCATATACTATGGGTCTGTTTAAGCCTTCAATCTTTTCTTGGTTTAGCTTTGGTTATTCCTCAGATTGCAGATATTCATCTATTTCACTTAGGTTTACAAACAGTATAGAATAGGTTTTTTAAGTATTCTCGTATGATTGTCTGGATCTTTTCATTGTCTGTTGGGATACTTCCCCTTTCATCACGGATTCTATTGATTTGGAGTTGTTCCTTCTTCCTTTTGGTTAAAGGGATTAGGGGTCTGTCTATCTTGTTTATTCTCTCAAAGAAACAACTTTTGGATTCGTTGATTTTTTTGTATTTTTTTCTTTGTTTCTATTTCATTGATTTCTGCTTTGATTTTTGTTATTCCTTCCTGTCTGTTACATTTCCAGTTTATTTATTGTTGTCTTTCAAGTGTTTTTAGCGGCAGTGTTAGATCATTTATCTGTGTGCTTTCTGTTTTTTAAATGCAAGCACCCAGGGCTATAAACTTCCCTCTTAGGACTGCTTTTAAAGTGTTCCATAGGTTTTGTTGTGTTGCACTGTCATTGTCGTTTAGTTCCAGGAATGCTTCTATTTCTTTCTTTATTTCCTCCTTGACCCATTCATTATTCAGGAGTGTGTTGTTTAGTCTCTATGTGTTCGTGAAGGTAGCAGGGCTTATCCTGGTGTTGATATTGAGCTTTATTGCACTATGGTCTAATAGAATGCAGGGAATTGTTTCAATTTTTTTGTATTTGTTGAGATTTTTTTCTGTGTCCAAGTATGTGGTCAATTTTGGAGAATGTTCTGTGGGGTTGCTGAGTAGAAAGTATATTCTCTGGTGCTTGGGTGGAATATTTGGAAGATGTCCAGGGGTCCATTTCCTGTATTGTATTGTTCAGTTCGGATGTCTCTCTGTTTATTCTTTGCCCAGTTGATCTGTCCAAAGGACTCAGTGGGGTAGTGAAGTCCCCTACTATGAGTGTGATGAGGTTAATCTGTGCCTTGATATTCTGTACAGTTGTATTTATAAAGGTCAGTGCAGGGGCTGGAGAGCTAGCCTAGCGGTTAAGAGTGCCGACTGCTCTTGCAGAGGACCCGGGTTCGATCCCCAGCACCCACATGGCAGCTGAGAACTGTCTGTAACTCCAATTCCAGGAGAACTCCAGTTCCAGGGGAATCCGACAGCCTCTTCTGACCTCCATGGCATTGCACGACACGGGTGCACAAACCTACATGCAGACAGTACATTCATACACATAGAAAATAAGTAAATTGGGGCTGGAGAGATGGCCTAGTGGTTAAGAGTGCTGACTGCTCTTGCAGAGGACCCGGGTTCGATCCCCAGCACCCACATGGCGGCCAAGAACTGTCTGAAACTCCAATTCCAGGAGAACTCCAGTTCCAGGGGAATCCGACACCCTCTTCTGACCTCCGCGGCATTGCACGACACGGGTGCACAGAGTTGCATGCAGACAGTACATTCATACACATACAGAAATAAATAAAATTAATTAAAAAAATTAAAGAAAAAAAAGAAAATAAGTAAATTAAAAAAAAAAAGGTCAGTGCACTGGAGTTTGGTGCACATTGCACATATATATTCACGATTATGAAGTTTTCATGGTTAATTTTACCTTTGATAAGGTTACAATGGCCCTTTTTGTCTCTTCTAATTGCTTCTACTTTGAAGTCTAGTTTGTCTGATATTAAGATAGCAACTCCTGCTTTCTTTTTAGTACCATTTGCTTAGAATATTTTTTCCATCCCTTCATTTTAAGTTGCTGCCTATCCTTGAGGATGAGATGAGTTTCTTGTAGACAGCATATAGATGGGTTCTGTTTCCTAATCCATTCTCCCAGTCTATGCCTTTTGATTGGGTAATTTAGTCCATTAATATTTAAAATTATAATTGAGAGGTGTGTGTTGCTTCCTTTCACCTTATTATCCATTTGCATATTTCATCTAGGTTCCTACTTCTGCATTTCTGCTTTTATTAATTTCTCTCTCAAGGTGCCTGGGGGTAGTTGCTCCTCTCCTCTGTCCTTTGAATTACTTTGAGTATTCTCTGAAGGATTGGTTTTCCTGAAATGTATTCTTTCGTGTTATTTATGTCATGGAAGATTTTTCTCCTTCTTTCAACTATAATTGACATTTTTGCTGGGTATAGTAACCTGGGTTGGCATTTGTAGTCATTTAGCATTGGGGATGCTTTGGTCCACGTTCTTCTTGCTTTCATAGTTTGCACTGAAAAGTCAGCTGTAATTCTGATAGTTTCCCCCTTATAACTTGTGGCTTTCAGATTTTTGTCATTGTTTTGGGTGTCTAGTGTTTTAACTATGATATGGCGGGGATAGTTTCTTTTCTGGTCTAGTTTATTTGGCGTTCTATGTGGCTTTGTCTAATTTTAATTTGGGGAAATTTTCATCTATTATTTTGTTGACAATCTGATCAATACCATTGTCTTGGGATTCTTCTCCTTCCTCTATTCCTATGATATGGAGGTTTGATCTTTTCATAGTGTCCCACATTTCCTGGTTTTTCCACTCTTGTGCATTTTTAAATTTTTCTTAGTCTTTACGTGAGCTTTTTAGTTGTTCTGTATTATGTTTTAGGTCTGATATTCTTTTTTCTGCTTCTTCCATTCTGTTTCTGAAGCTTTTTCCCTTTCTTTCCTTTTGATTGGATGCCTGTTTGATTTCTTTTTTCATTTCCTCCTGTTTTCTTTACTATTTCCACTTCCTCTTGGAGCTCCTCAGTCTTTTCTTGTAGTTCTTTCTTTCACTCATTGGTTTCCTTTTTCATTTCAGCATTGGATCTTTTTAGTCTTTTCACTTCCTTCTGGAGTTTGTCATTGTTTTTACCTCTAGCTCTTTCCAGAGTCTGTCATTTTCTCCTTTTAATTCTTTCCAAAGATTGTCCTTGTCTCCCTCTAGGTCCTTTCTGAGTTTTTCATTCTCTCCTCTTAGTTCTATGATTTCTTTGACTATATCTGTGATTGTTGTTCTATGATCTGTGTCCTGGGTTACCTCTAGGGAGATCCCATTGTAGGAGTCCTCCACATGCTCCATAGAGTTTGGTGTGGAGTTATTCTGCATTTTTTCCCATATTGTTTTTTTGTTGTGCTCTTGGCATGTGGTTTGCCTTTTGCCTGTCTTCTGATGCAAATTTTGAATGCCTCTTCACCTTGTTGAAGGATTGCTTTCCTTGATTCCTACAGGTGCCTTAGTTGTATTCTCCTTATGTATGGAGTGTTGGCTTGTCTCGATTTCAGGCTTTCAATTTTGGTTATATATTGGGAGGTATAGTTCACTCTTCCCTTCCTGTTCCACAAGAACTGGGTGGGTAACAACTCAGATGATACCTTCTGAGCACTGTATTCACTCTGCTGCCAACCACTTGCCAGCCACTATCGGGGGGAGGGGGGTTAGTTGAGTTGCTTGCTTAGCATGCATGCACTGGTATCTTCCACTGCTGCTCTAGCACCAGCTGCCTGCGCCTTTGTGAGTTGAGTTCAAACCTCAGCTTCCCAGCTCCCAGAAACCTCTGGGCCAAAACTGCTGGTCTGCACAGCCCCCACCACATGGCAACAGCTGCCCACACCCTGTGAGTTAAGTGCAAATCTCAGCTCCCCTTATATATTATTTACTTTTGCCTCATAATCAAATGTTTCTTTTTCACTTTTCTCTCTTTCAGGCTGGAAGTATATTGATTGACATGGCTTCCTCAAGTATTTGAGAAATATTTTCTGTATTTGCTAATGTCTACATTTTCTGACAGCAGTTCAAGACATAGCACCCAACCCATAGTTCGGATGTCTTTTTTCCTGGAGTTCTAAGAATTTTTTCACTTAAATTTTAGCCACTCAATATGGTATATTTAAAATAGTTCATTTTTTGATTATTGAAGTTTTCTTGAAACTATAAATTTCAGTATTTGTGACTTGGAATTTTTTATGTAAAAATATGTATTTTAGCTGAAGATTAACAGCATTATATAGGAGCAATCTGAGAATTAGGGGAATGAAGAGGTAGAAATATTATCTCTTCCATAGAAAGCAGAAAAATAACTGACAAAATGTTCAGAATAACACTCTAGAACTCTTGAAATTGTGGAATTCTGGTGGCAATACGGTGGATTGACATTATATATTCTCTCTCATTTGTGGATCTTAGCTCCAAATCCCCAGAAAGGAAGGAAGCTCAAGAGAGGGGGACAACAGGAGACAGATGGTGATAAGGGGAAAGGGGAGTACTCTAACTGAGGAAGGAGCACTGAGGATTCTCCAGGGGGAGTGAGAAGAGAGATAAATAATGCTCAGATGCCATGAAAAATTAGAGGGAAACGTACTATTTCAAAGTCTTACTGAAAAATGCACATGCAATAAATATAGAAAAACGTGTACAGCTGAACACTATATAACAAAAACACAGTGTCAGGCAAGAGAAATCTCCCTTTGAGTTGTCAGTGAGGGTAGTCCAAATGGTTTCCAGAATAACAGATTATTGCCACAGCCCTCAGTTGGCTCCCAGAACTTGAAGGTAAGACCTTATTGTTGAAGACAGTGTTAGGCATGCCTGTGCTTGGATATCTAAAGATCTCCTACCACCCTTTTCTTCTGGTCAAAACCCTACCTCATCTCAGGCAGCTGATGCAACTTCCCTTCCTGATGTCACCATCCACAAGAGAGCACAGCCTAAGATCATATATGGTTACATTCCAGCTTCATGAGAAACACTAAAGACCCACTTTGTCCCCTCCCACTGCACCAATTTTGCCCTTACAAGTATATGTTTTGTCTCACCACCACTACCTCATCTTCCTCTCCCCAGAACTTATAAAAACTCTCAGCCCCTGTCTGAGTGGGAGACTCCCCTGGCCTCCCTCTGAAACCAGTGGACCTGCCTGGGAGTGTGTCCTAAATAATCTGCTTTTATACTTTGTTAATCTGGTTTGATCTGGCCTGTTCTGCATGGGGGAAAAGCCTTTCAGACAGTACATACTTTAAACACTGGACTTGAAAAACAATCAAGCTGGATTCCTTCTATACAAAGACTGGCTCTTGAGAGATCAAAGAAAACTATACAAGCTTCTAGGGAAGAAAAATCAATCAGTGGTCCAACCCCACTTTTAAAGCCTAAAACATCAGTAAGTTGTCCAGAAAATGATTGCTATTGGTGGAATAGTGGCACTTTTATTTTGGCAATAATTAATGCACTCTAATAGGAAATAAGGCATACTCAATGGGAGAAAACTCATGTGTTGCACTGTAATCATAGCCAAATACACATTGCTCATAGATCCTAGAGAAAACCTACATTTGCTACACCCCTAGAGCAATGTAATTTCTTACTTTATTCTAAATATGCATCCTCATATTTATAGAGAAGTGTTCCTTTCATCCTTCACAAAAAAGCTTTTTTTTTTTTTCATAACAGATGGATACTATTTACAGAGTTCCAGAACTGGTCAAATGCAGAGAATAAGTGTCTATGAGATGCTCACCATTTCAATATGTCTTCAATGAAACCTCTACACATCGGATGAATACATTTCTCAAATCTCATTAGAGAAGTTTCCTTATACAGAACATGGTGATTAACATAGAAACCCACAGCTGGACAATGTTCAGGGAACAAGAGGCCACAGAGTGTGTATTTCTGATTAGAACATGTCAAACATCCACCTCCCAGGGCTCAAGGATCATTGTGGAAAATGGGGTGAAAGAGTGTAAGCCACAGGAAAAAAGAATCTTCCAGACATCTGTTCAGTTACTCATAAGAACTTACAGCAGTGGTGACAGCATTCACAAGACTTATGCATAGACATGGGTTAAGTGGGTAAGAAGTCCTGGCCCAACATAAGGAGGTTTTTGTAATTGATGGCTCCTGGGAGACAGAAAGACAGTGTCTTACAAAGATGGGATTCTTGGAGGGTCCAGATGATGGACCAACACTGAAGGACATTTGGGGACACAAATAGGACTACACAGGCCTGGTTTTATAGATAGATAGATGATAAATAGATAGATAGATAGAGAGATAGATAGATAGATAGATAGATAGATAGATAGATAGATAGATAGTTAGATAGATAGGCAAGGAGGTGTGGATAGGGGAGCAGATCTAAATACCACCAAACTGCACAATTAATTAAATATAAAATAAAAAATAGCTGAATGTAAAAAAAATGCATAGGCCTCTCAGATTTGCTCTTTAAATTTTATGATTTCATCTCTCTTAATAACAGTGGATATCATGTTCTTTCTTTTCTTATCCATTAAACAACAGCCAATACAGTTCATTTTTATATAAGATTCTGCACTTTTTCTTCATTTATTATTTTTATGTGTTTGAATGTACTGTCTGCATGTAGGTTGGTGCAGCCATATTGTGCAATGCTGCAGAGGTAAGAAGAGGGTTTCGGATTCCCCTGGAACTGGAATTAAAGACCGTTCTTAGCTGCCATGTGGGTGCTGGGAATCGATCCCAGGTCCTCTGCAAGAGCAGTGGGTGCTCTTAACCACTGAGCCATCACTCCAGCCCCAGATTCTGCACTTTTTCTGCTCAAACTTTACCTTAGTTATTTCCTGATAATTGATTTATTACCTAACCACCTCTCTATTTGCATGAATTATTGAATACATATATATGGCTTGATGCAGTACATGTTGCTCTTGCAGAATACCAGGGTTCAATTCCCCACATGATGCATCATAACTAGCTGTATCTTGAATTCCACAGGATCTGATGGCTCTCTACAAGAACCCATATACAATACACATATACAAATAAAGCTAAAAGATTCATACATGATAAAATATTTTAAAATAAGAAAAGAAAAAATATTAATAAGATATTCTAAGAATGGCCCCATCAATAGCTGATCTATCTCTCCAACCCCTACTTTCTGTATTTAAGATGCAGAAAAAGTATTCTCTGCTTCTGTCATGAGATAAGCTTGCCTTGTTTCACCAAACACTGTTGGCCATGATGCTCAGCCTCATCTAATACTCACACCAATGGACCATGTTCACCAGGGAATTAAACCTCTGGAGCCAGGGGCTGAAATAAATCTTTCCTCTTAAAGAACAGCACTGGTGGGGCTGGAGAGATGAGCAGTTATGAGTCCAGCAGTTAAGAGCACCGACTGCTCACTCAGCGGACCCGCGTTCAGTCCCCAGCACCCCCACCGCGGCTGAGAACCGTCTGTAACTCCAATTCCAGGAGAACTCCAGTTCCAGGGGAATCCGACGCCCTCTTCTGACCTCTGGGGCATTGCATGACACGGGTGCACAAACCTACATGCAGACAGCACACTCATACACACACGAAAATAATAATAAATAAAAAATTTTTTTAAAAGAACAGCACTGCTGAGATGGCTCAATAGGCAAGGCCTGAGGAGGTGGGTTTGATCTGTGCACTCTGCTTGTGAAGATCATAGGACAGCTTGCCTTCAATTCCTGCCTTCCACCACGAGGCTTCTGGGGACCAAACCCAGGTGCTTGACTTGGAAGAAAGAACCAGTGGACAAAAATTTCTGGACAGAAGGTGCAAATGTTTGCCTGCACACTGCTTGAAACTTTAGTGACTGTGCCACTTTTGATTGTGTATCCTGAGCTGGCTCCGGGGCGTATCACATCCCCATCTTCAGGTATTTTCTCATCTTTAATTTTTTATTGAGATTTTGTGCATTTCATATAATAGATCTTAATCAAATTTAGACCTCCTCCTCCATCCATACCCCAATACCTCCCCACTGGATTTCATGCATATAACTAAATTATAGTTTTGATAAGTCAAATGTCTGATTATATTAGGGTTGGGGTCTATTGATTCATTTTGCATTGAGAATTGATTTTTATTTTGACACATTTTTCATATGCAGAGCTTTTGAATTTCAATATGATTTTTAACATCATTTTCTATAATACATGAGTCTGGTAGAATGCAGATTTTTGATGTGGCAGGAAATCAAGCCTGATAGTTCCTGAGCACAGTTCCTTCCATCAGATGTGTACATGGTTCAAGTTTCAGTCAGATGCCTAATCAAAGCCTGAACCCTGAGTGTGACTTATGCACACATAGCTCATTGGGCCAACCATGATCCAGGGACTGAGTTCTGACCATATTCCTCCTTATATCTCTTCACGGCATATGTTGTCTTGGGATTAATTTGAGATTGTGAGGTGACTCAGTACTAAGTTTGACTTCCAAAGTCTTTGTTAACCTAGTATGGGCCATTCTTACATATTCATTCCTCAGTGAATCTGAGTGTTTTAGATTCCTTCCTATATCCCCTATATTTTTTGTTTCTGTGTTTGTTTGTGTATAGTATGTCCACAGCAGACTTCAACTTCCTTGATCCTTCCAAGGAGTTTTGTAAAATATTAAGATTCTGGACTAGTTCTTTTCAAATTCTAGGGAAAAGAACACATTTTTTAGGTAGTTATGAAAGGTGGGGTAGAAGGAATTCTTTCAGCTGCTTTCAGACTTAACTAGGCAAGATAGAAGATGCCTGTGAAGCAAGTAAGTGACAGAGAATACCTAAATAGAACTTAAACTTCATCGCAGACACATTAAAAACTAGAGCTAAAGCCATGGGCCTTTTGAAATAAAATGTTCACATGCAGTTTTGTCTTATTTCCTAAGAACCTAGCAGAAACTTTGTAGATTTGTACTGGCTTCTGGCTATGTGCAAGTGTTAAATGGACTCTTCATACATTCCCTGTGACTTACCAACTGACACCACAGATGTTTAAACACAAGAACTTCTTGGCTTCATAATGCAGCCCCTTACGCCCATTGTAGTAATTGGCTTTAAAATTTTCCCATTTGTCAGCATTGTGTGTTTGTGAAAACAAAACTCTGGATTTGTCTTGTTCCTGCTGTGAAAGTCAAGTTGTCTATGGAGAGAAGAAATGAGAGAAGCGCTTACCAAGAACATCACCACATTCAGTTAATTATGAGCATTTCTATTCAGTGTGCAGTTTGTCCTAGAAGAGACTCTTGGCCTCAGACTTTCCCATGGCTATCTCTGTATTTTGACTTTTATCCAAACACTTGTCCCACCCCTGCTTCCACATAGCATGTGCGGGAATGCGTGATTGCTCGAGCAAATTTGTGAACTTGAGTGCAATTCCAAACACTTTTTAAAAGACTTTAGAGACAGAAAATACTTCCTTTTGTCCAACTCTGTTATTAAAATGGATTTTTACTTTGCTAGAAGCAATTTTGAGACTAATTAAAGCTTTAATAAATAAACATAATATACTAAAAGTTAAATTCTAATGCAGTGATGTTTTACAATTAGAGCAAATATTCTACATAGTAAACTCCCCCAATAGATTATGCATGCACATTTCAGAATTGCTTACTTCAAATTGGACAGTTCCAGATATCAAAGTGCAGCACTGTGTAATTCAGTTTGTAGTTTGAGGGCACACTAAGAAAGACAAACAGCTTATATTAGTTCTAGTTTATATTGGCATTAGTCCCACTTTTTAATTGTTTGAAAACACTCATTTGTTATTTTTCTGGTAATTATAATTTTACACATATTAAAAATATCTATTTCATCAGAAGTGATTCTTTTTGGAAAATCAAAGTGTTTTTCCACACTCTCATCCATTTCACAAGATTCTGAAGGAATTTGTTCATTCACATAGGATTTTCTAAATAGTCTATTTTAGATTAAATATGAGTTATATAAGTTAGTTGCTGGTGAAATAATTAGAAAAGATTGAATATATATATATATGTATATATATATATACATTTTAACACGCACTGGGGCAGAGACAGGTGACTGACATGTCAGAACAGAGCTGGTGCTAGAAACCAGGTAGTAGCTTGGACACATTAACTCAAAAGTAAAAACAGAGATGCTGGGGTGGAACAGTTTTCTCAAGAAAACATGTGTTACGTTTCTTCAAGCTGACTTGGTATTAAGTTGTAAGCATTCATCCGATTTTTCAGTCCATCGGCATTTCAATATATACATTCATGCACCAATGAGTTGCAATTACCTACGTCCACGTTCCAAGCTGAGATGCATGCTAGCTCTGTGTTTTAATTTAATACGTATCACACAACTCTGTCAGCAGCATCTTCTGCTTCTCTGAGGAGGTTCCTGGAAACTTCGCGCAGACCTTTGCTCCCATCCTCCCGGAGACTTTACTCTGACCTTTGCTCCTCTCCCCTCTGAAGGCACAAATGAAGGCAGAGGAAAGATCCCAGCCCCGAGGAGTGGATTTTTCACTGTTGCCTAGACACTGTGGCTGCCCCTCCTGGTAATGACAGCAGGGGAAAGGAGAACCTCACCAGCTTTTTATGATATAGTAAAACTCCAGGGAACTGACAGCCCAGTATTCCCATGTCCAAAGTACATAATGCCATCTTTCAACTGGGGTAAAACTGTATGTAATAAAGGACACATATTGTGGCTAGGAAGATGAAACATGTCTTCTCTGGGGGCTGGGGGATACTTCTGTGCAGGGGAAACAAGCCCACAGAACACACCACATGGGGTGGAAAGGTTTGCTTCTACCTTTCATATTAGTGAGTCTAAGCTGGTGTGCTGGCTGGGTTGTGGCTGCTCAAGGAAGGACATGGTCCTAGGCAGTGAATGGGGTCTAAATCTGTCAATCACGTCCTGTACCTTGAGCATGAATGACAAAGACCCAATCTGATATGACTTTTACCTATTAATCATGATGTGAACAGTGTGATGGTTTCCCTGAGAAATGACGACTGTCACCATAGGCTCACATATTTGAACACCTGCTCCCCAGTTAGTGGCACTGTTTTGGAAGGTTATGTACCTTCAAAACATGAAGCTTTGTTGGAGGAAGTGCATTCCTTTTTGCAAGCTTTGAGGTTTCATATCCTTTCTCGACTTCCTGCTTGCTCAATCTGCTTCTTGTTTGGTAGAGATTTGATGTTTCAACCTCCTGCTCTGCCTGCTGCACCTGCTTTTTCCCTGACTTTTCCCTCGCCTTCTGGACTCATAAGCCAAAATAAACACTTCTTTAAGTTACTTTGGATCATATTATTTTATAACAGCAATAGAAAAGCAACAGATACAGACAGGAATCATCACACACAGTTTAGATGTCAACTTTTCCACTTCTGCACAGTTTTACAGGCCCAGGAAGCCAATAATCAAATATCCTAGTAAGAGACAAGGAGCATCCTACCACTACCAAAGGAAGAAACCGCAAGAACGTATTATGCTTCTGTATTATAGTGAGACAAAAATGGTGACTGGAAACTTCATGTATGGTATGTATGGAAAAAAATTACAAAACAACATATTAGAAAGTGGACGATTCCTAGAAATACTATAAAGTAACAAGCAAATCACCACATGGTGAAATGTGGCCTCGATCTCTATTATCTTCTCAGAAATGTATTTAACTATTTTCCTCATTTTAAAAGAAAGAAAACTGATCACCGATGGACAAGGGGGAGTAGGAATTCTTTAACAGAGTGACTTTAGTAGGCTGACTAGATTCCAGTGAATGAACTTGAACAGCGAGACATCTGGGTATAAATGCTTGACTAGCTAGGCCTTAGCATAGATGACAGAATACATGAAACATGGTTTGTGGGGGCTAAAGGGGTGTGGATGGGGGAGGTGGTCTAAATTTGATTAAGATCTATTATATGAATATTCAAAAGCTCAATAAAAATTTACATTAAAAAATAAAGATGATGTGCCAGAATTCAATATAGCACTGTTCACATGCAATCCCACAGCATTGGCTCAACAGTCATTCATTTTCCAAAGCGAGAGCTGGGAAGCAAATGTTTGCTTGGCTGTAAAATTCAGTATTTTGACCAAGAATTATAACCGTTTCAGGTGCCTATTCTTGTATACAAAGCAAATGTAATTCTTGCAACTGAAATGTTTACAAGCATATTAAAATGTCAGTGGCTTAATAGCACAGAGTTTCTCTTTTTGAACTCCTATGGCAGTTAGGGTTTCTTTGGCTCCAATAATTCCTTTGTCAACTCATTTCCAGTACATGACTTGTTCCATTTGAAACAGGACTCCATCTCCAAATATGTGAGGTAAAGCTATATAAAAAGGGCAGGTAAACAGAGTCCACATGTGTGCTTAAGAAGGCGGGGAAATACAAGTATTGATAAATACTAACAACCTCCAACATGCCCAGTCATTCTGATGTGAGGTTTATTCCTCACCTCATGTGACAGATCCACAGTCTTGTGTTTATCATATGGGTTTCTTGCCACTAACAAGAAGAGTACTTTTCCAGGCCTCTTACATTTTCATGTTAGTACGTGACTATTTCTAGCCAATGAGCATTATTATACATGATGTATTACATAACACTTTCCAGGGAGATACATTAATCTCTATCTTTCTCCTTGCTGTTTGGGTCCAGAGGGCACTGTGAGAGAGTTTAGCAAAACTCAGCATAACCTGATGCTTCAAGATGGAAGGACTCTGGTTGACCAGTGAATAATAGTTGAAAGATCATACAAGTGTGATCTGTTGACTATCACACTATGGTAGATTGTTGGGTTTAGTGTACTCTTAATAGACAGTGTTCATTCAATGCAAAAAACAATCAGTGTCTCAAGTAAAACCCTTACAGACCTACCTACTTTCAGCAGGCAGGGCAAGAAGCAGGACACTCCCATCAAAGGCTGGAATGGTGTCTATATCTGACCAGAAAGAAAATAACCCTTAATATTTGGACTATGGTGATATAAAAGGCATACCACATGACCATGGTTTACAGAGAGAACATCCATGGTCGGTATGAGATAAACTGGGCATTGGAGGCATTACAACAACGAATCATATAGAAAAACACTAGAGAAATCTGAGAAATCAGGGCCTTGTCAAATGAGGAAACTCTGTTGTTTCTAGAGTGTTAATCATAAAACACATGGTCTAAACAGGAGTCAAGGGACAATCTTATTAGGACGCAGTTTAACAACATATCTCAGCATGGCTATGATTGAGTTGGAAACTTCCTGTCGTATGTGTAATCAGAGAGAAAGGAAATATATATGGAAAGCTCAAAAATAAGCAACAGAGTTTGATCTCAGGTCCACGGGGCAAAATGTTTTCAACATACATAAGGACACTTCACAATGATACTCACCAAGGAGATTGGCTCTGTTGGGAAGATCTGTGCTTCAAAGAAATAAAGCACAGGGCTTAGGAAAAAAAAATTATAAAAAAAAAATGCTATATATATATATATATATATATAGTATATTTTAAATGCAAAAAATATAAATAAAAAGGACAAAAACTATATATATATATATAAAGTTTTATGCTTAAGGCTTAGAAAAAATACTATATTATATCTATATCATATATATATATATATATAATATATAGAGAGAGAGAGAGAGAGAGAGAGAGAGAGAGAAAGTTTTATGTTATAACATAAACATCAGTTTCTGAGACTTTCAGAGTCAAAATGCAGCTTGGTAGACAATATATTTCCCTAGGAGGGAATATTACTGAAACCTCTTCTCAGATCTGGAAACATAGGACACACAGGCACCAGATCTGAAGACCAAACTGAACAAGGGGAGAGAAGTTCCTCTCAGATAACAGAAGTCTCTGTTTTCCTTGATTCTGCAAACAAGTGGAACCCATGGGATTCTTTTCTATGTGCTGCCTGTCCTCAGCCAAGAGATGGAAGCAAGTTATCTATACTCCTATGGTCTTAGCATTGGCCCAGAGAACTCCCATCCAGGCTTGAAAACTTCCATGCTGGATGCACTCACAGAATGACACATGGAGGGGCTTGCCAGGCTGTGTGTCATGAAAGAGTGTGAAATAGAATAGATTCTGTCCTATTTCTCTTATTCACCACGTCACATTATATATATATTTACTAAAAAATCTGCCCCTCCTGGTTCATAATTCAGCTCCATTATGTTGTTTGACTTCTGAAAAACAGGCATCATCTCCACAAGTTATTCCTCAGGTAGCAGGAAAAATATTGTCTTTCATCCCTTGAGATCTTATGATAATAGCCATGTATTTTTGTTTGACTCATTGAATCCAAATTTGACTACAAAAAAACTGTACAGACACCTACATATAAACATGCACACACACACATATCTACCCACACCGTCAGGAACACAAACATGTGCTCACACTCACACACACACACACACACACACACACACGCTCACCAGCAATGAAGTTGTGTGGCTCCTGACTTTCCTGAACTTCATTTCCTCAGTGTCAAAACCTGTCCCATTGCACAGTACTGTTTTTCAAGACAGAAATATTTCAAATTAGATTCCTGATATTTTATGAGGCAAAGCACCTAATAGCTCTCAATAATGTTCTATTAAGGAATTTAATTAAAATGCCTTCAATAAGATGTGTTTTGAACTGTGGTTCAAACCATTAGTCTTTTGTAGTGTGTCTCAGGTAGGCATTCCTTCAAGCTGCAGAGCACCCCAGAGACCATCGTAGGTGCCCCAAGCTTAATGAGCGACTATGTTCCCAGCCAGTTTTCAGGTACAATGTCCTCTCATGATGTTTAACAAGACAAAAATAAAAACTACAGAAAGAAAACACTAAACCTTCAGAAAAATGTTAAAAAGAAAGTGAAAGCAAAGTAATTAATTCTCCCCTCCTGTTTCCCTAGCAGGTCCATTTACTTATTTTTAAAGGTTATCACCTGTTTCTGTCTGGATGAAAAAATAATGAATTAATGAAAAAAAATATCCAGGAGGCTTTTCTTGGAAAACTCCCCAGCTGTCGCTGATTACGCCCACAGTGAGCATTTTGAAGCAAAGGCCAGCCAAAGGGTATGAGAAGGTGAGCGGGGGGACATCCCTTCTGTCTTGGTGGCAAAGTTGTTTTCTTATCACAGTCCTGGCAGCTGCACAGATTTGCACAAACTCAGCACTAAAGCTGTGATTAAACCCATTGTTCTATTGTGTGTTGTTTTTTATTATCACGTTTTTAAATACCCAGATGCTTGGCATCTTGAAGTGACAGCATGTAGTTGAGCTTTATGTGTGCATGTCCGTGTGGATGTATATAAACATTTTAGTGATTGTTCTCAGCTTCATCTCACCTCAGTGGTGGAATGTGAAAATGGTAGTATCACAGATTCCATCCCCATATTGCAACCCCCTGTCCACCACCCCTGGACTCCCATATTGCAACCCCCTGTCCACCACCCCTGGACTCCTATCAAACACCCCTACCCAAACATAGTCAATATGTATCTTTATTCCTGTGTTGGCAAGATGTGTCTACACAAAACAGTCAGAAGAGATCTCAGAGTTACTAGGAAGACTCAGAAAGAGAAAGGCCTCTTGGAACTGGAGTGACATAATACAGCCACTAGAAGCCAGAGGCTATTACAATTATCCATGATGCAGATTCATTCTTGGCAACAGTGGACTCAGAGAGGCAGTGAATAGGGCCTTTGCCATGGTGTCTGCAGACAAGGCTACCTACAAAGGGAAGCTTGGAAGTTCTTGTCATCCAGCCACATCCCATAGGTGCACTTGTCCTAAGGGATGGTCATCATCTCTGAATATAGAGACTCAACAGTGAGGCCAACTGAGTTTGAGGCTGCCTGTTCATCTCACTATAGACTAGCAAGTCCCTTCCCAACACTGCCTTCCCTCCTTGGCATTCACTATGGTAGCTCATGCAAAAGGGTGCTGCCTGGATGGAGGTGGCTATAGAGATTTCCTGGCTTATATTGTATCATTACTGGTTAATATAACTCATACTTAGGTCAATTCATTTAGGAGCTATGATCTCCTATTAGGTGGAAACACAGAAACCCTCAGAAAGCAAGCAAGGCTTTTTCACAGATTTATCGTATAATTTATTGATACTTCTTAGATAAAAGACAAGCCTAGAGGAAGGATAACTTAGTTTCCCTTCTGAATCCAGAACTTTAGAAGCACCCTAGAAAACAACAGAAACTCTGGTGTTTGCTGTTCATCACCCTCCAGATGTGTGAAAACCCATCTTGGATGCTACTCCTTGGATCCACACTATTGGACAGTCTTCAATAGCCTTGCCTACTTAGGGTTACACCTACATTCTACATCTTCTAATCATGGGTATCACAGCCACTCTTTACCATGGTATCATTCTACCTTTGAGCTTGTCCAATCTTCAGCTGAAGCCAAATACTTACAAAAGAAATTAATAAAAACAAGGAAAACAAAACCAAGAAAAAAAAAAAAAAGAAAAAAAAAGAAAAAATAAAAAAAAAACCCCAAAACAAAAACATAATTAGGAAAGATATTTCTGAGCCTTCTTGTCCTCTTAATATACCATACTCAGTCTGATGGAAGTTTCATAAAAATATAGGAGAAAAAATAATCAAGAAACATTACATCAATGTTCAATGTTTTGTTGCTATAGTTACCAATCATTCCATTCATTTCCAGTGATCAAATTCAGTCTGATTATTGACCCTAATTTCAGGACTTGCGGGAGATAGTGGTCCTACTTTGTGTTATCATGAACAGTTATGGACAGTGTAATAGTATCTCCCTGAGCAGGATTCACTGCTATGAAATCAGTGGGAAGGAAAGACCCATGAAATACAGCCTTTGATTTACTATTTTAAAAGCCATTGAGTAAACTAAATTCAAAGAGGAAAAAAGAAAATTGTAGTATGTAAAATAAAGTATTCTAGTTGTTTCTGAAGTATTATACCCCAAAGAAGCAAACACTTTCTGAATTGTGGCTTTTAGAGTACACTTAATATTATAGGAATACTAATAGTACTCTAAATTACATAATGCACTACTGGTCTCCAAACTTTCAAATCCTGACTCTTTGTTACCAATATTACAAGGCTCATAGCATGCCTCATTGGTAGTCACAATTGTAAAGACTGGGCTGCTTAGTAAACCAGATGTGATATCTACGCTGTCCTTAATTAAAATTTCTGTTTCTTCCTCTATTAAAGCATCATCAGGCCGTGTGCCTTCTTCAGTTTGCAAATCTGCTTACACTATGTTACTGAAAGAAGCAATTGGTGCTGACAGAATAAAGATTGGGCTTGGGAAAGGAGCAGACTGTGAGGCAGACGTGGAAAGCTCAACAAACAAGATCACATTATCCAGAAGGAGAAAGACAGGTCATAGCTGGTTGCTGTGACCTTCAGAATATAGAGCAGCTGGTCCAGAGGTCAGTAGAAAGCAATCATTATAGGAAGAATATATCCGTGCTCATCTGGCCTTGAGGCTGGAGAGGCACTAGAGAAAAGTCACTTCCACTTGGGATGGCTGCAGCTGCCACTGGACACAGCCAAGTGTTCCTTTACACAAGGTTGTGAGAAGGTGCTGTGGGGAAGGGAAGGAGGCACTGGGAAAGGCATTTGGCCTCAGGATGTTTTCTTGCAGCTGCTAAACTAGAAAATGAGAGGTTTTCCTGCTTCTCTTCCTCTCCTTCTTCCTCCCTTCCACACTCTCACCACCTTCTTTTCTATCCTGTCCTTTCTTTGTGCTCTTCTCCATCCATTCTTTCTTCTTGGCAAAAGTTTTCCTATGGATTTGGGTGGAGAAAAGTGAAAGTCCTGACAAGACATCGAGGTGCAGCAGGAGGTCCAATGTTTACGTACCTGGTTATTCCTCGACCCGCCCAAGGTTTATGCATAGCACCACCTCCCTGTGTAAGACCCTAGCTCCTGTCAAGAGCCTTTCTGTAGCCATTTTCCCCTCTAGGTCTTCTCAGCACTCATATTCCTTGAGGATTTAATCCAACTCTGTTTTTCCTAGCATAAGGATGCCTCATTGTGCCTTATCATTGTCCTTTCACCTATACGTGTCACTTAATTGAGCATTCTTCAGTCAAGAGTGTGATATACAGTCTTTGTTCCAAATATTCAATTTCTATAAATATCACTTCATTAATCATTCTGCTATCAACAGCATGTCATGCCTTCTGTTGGAGTCCCCAAAACTGCAATACAAATCCAGCAGTGAGAATAACATGTCAGGACACTCATTACTCTAGTGATGAAACTTCAAGGGCCAAGGCAGCTTTATGTCTCCTTGATTGTTCTATGACTTGCACATGTGACGTTCATCAATTTGATTAATGTCAAATTTGGGTGGGTAACAGGTGTAATGGCAACGGTACAACAATAGGAGGCTCTGTGGGATACCCTTGGTCAACCATTCCAAAAAATGGAGTCCATTCCTAGCATTTGGCTTTTTATCCTGTTAGGGGAATTACCCTCTACTGCCCGTTTGTATGGTAAGTCCATTAAACTATTTTTATATTGTATATTTATGTATTTTAAGAAGCTTCTATAGCAGTAGGCTTTTATTTGACTGTTTCTGTTCTGCCCCTTCACTTTTATTTGACTGTTTCTGTTCTGCCCCTTCACTCCTTGGGACCCTGCCCTCCATTCCCACCCCATTTAACCTTTCCTGTTACATTATTACTCTTTCCTCCTTTACGATGATGCATTCTGTCTCTCCTCAGAATATACCCCGCACAACATAGCCCTTAACTACTTCCCTGACCTCTATGGATTTTCCAATTAAATATAAACATCTAAAACTTCAAAGCTAGGATCCATGGGTGAGAAAGAATGTGGAATGTTTGTGTTTCTCAGTCTGGGTTACCACACTGAGATGATTATTCTTAGTTCCATCAATATAACTATTAATGTAATAATTTCAGTTTTCTTAGGAGCAGAATAATATACCTCATGAAATGTACCCTGCCTTCATTATCCATTCCTCAATTGCTAGACAACCTGTTCTCTGGCAGTATTAGAGCAGCTACAGGTCTGAATCCAAAGCACCTGTGGCAGCATGCACAAGAACTATGCATGCCCAAGCCAGGCAAAAACCAGCATGGAGAGGGAGGTGGTGGAGAAGGCCCAGCCCTACCTGAGGAACTACTGCAATTGATAGAAGATGGCAATCAGTCACTGTTTTTTTAGGATATGACAAGGTAGGCTGACCTGAGTGCACAGGATGGATCCACACCCAAGAATGTCTGGGGAACACAAATTAGTGTCATTAGCCCTATATTAGTCACTTTCCTGTTGCTGTAATAAAACCACCATGACCAAGGGAACTTATAAAAGGAAGAGTTTATTTGAGCTTATGATTGACAGTTCCAGGGAATTAGAGTCCATTGTGATGGGAGACATGGTAGCAGGATCTGGAAGCCGAAAGTCACTTCTCGTGGGCACAGAAAGCAAAGAGAGTGACTGAAGGCTGGCAAGGCATTTTGAACTCTCTAACCCTGCCCCCCAGTGAAGTACTTCCTCCAGCATGGCCACACCTTCTAAGATCTCCCAAAACAGTGCCACCAACTGAATGGTGTCTGAATACTTAAAGCCTTTGGGGGACATTTTCATTCAAACCACTACAAGCCCTTAATAATTTTTAAACATAACAGGAGACATGAATGAAAAGAGAGATGAAGGAAATGTTGTGAACACAAAGGAGAAGAGTAATGGGTTTGAATATGATAAAAACAAAATGTATAATTTCTTAGGTGGGGAAAACAAACTTTTTTCAAAAAAAGCATATTATTTAAAACTCATAAAATTATTATTTAAAATAGAACATATACCATTAATAAAATTCAGTGCATAAATGTATAAAACTGTAACAATACAAAAGAAAAATTAAAATTTTTATTTTAATTAAAAATAAAACTATAATGTACTGAAAGACAAAAAACACACAATCATCTCAATTGACACAGAAAAAGCCTTTGACAAAATCCAGCATCCCTTCATGCTTAAAGTCCTAGAGGGAATTGGATTAGAGGGATCATTCCTCAATGTAATCAAAGCCATATACAGGAAACCCACAGCCAATATCATCCTAAATGGGAAAATGACAGAAGCATTCCCTTTAAAGGCAGGAACTCAGCAAGGCTGCCCTCTGTCACCATTCCTCTTCAATATAGTGCTTGAGACACTTGCTAAGACAATAAGGCAAGAAAAGAAAATTAAAGGAGTACTAATTAGAAAAGAGGAAGTCAAGCTATCCCTTTTTGCTGATGATATGATTGTTTACTTAAGGGATGATAAAAACTCCACCAGCAAATTCCTAGAAACGATTAAGAACTTCAGTAAAGTGGCAGGATACAAAATTAACCTAGAAAAATCAGTAGCCTTTCTTTACACCAACAACAAGCAACTGAAGAAGGAATTCAAGGAGACCTTCCCACTCACAATAGTCTCAAAAACAATAAAATACATAGGAACAAACCTAATTAAGGACACCAAAGATCTCTACAACAAAAATTTTAAATGCTTGAAGAAGGAAATTTAAGAAGATATCAGAAGATGGAAAAACCTTCCATGCTAATGGATTGGGAAAATTAATATAGTAAAAATGTCCATTCTACCCAAACTCTTGTATAGATTTAATGCAACCCCAATTAAAATCCCCAAGAGTTTCTTCACAGGCTTGGAAAAAAGTTCTTAATTTCATTTGGAAAAACTAAAGACCCCAAATAGCCATAACAACCCTGAGTGAAGAGAGCAATACAGGGGGATCTCTATACCAGACATCAAACTATACTACAGGGCTATATTCATAAAAACAGCCTGATACTTGCACAAAAACAGACCTGTTGACCAATGGAACAAAACTGAAGATCCAAACTTGAGCACATACAATCTCAGCCACCTCATATTTGACAAGGGCACCAAGAAGACACAATGGAGGAAAGACAACATTTTCACCAAGTGTTGTTGGCAAAACTGCATCACCACTTGTAGAAGAATGAAATTAAACCCCTACCTCTCCCCCTGTACAAAAGTCAACTCCAGATGGATTAAAGACTTCAGCGTGAAACCCCAAACTCTGAAGGCGATAGAAGAAAAAGTTGGCAGCAGACTACAAGACATAGGCATAGGAAAATGTTGTATGTGGTGTCTTTGAGTCATGTATGACTGCCTTCAATATGCTGTCCTTCCCTTCTTGGCTCAGCTCCAGGACTTACCTCCTGCCTGCAGGCCAGCAGTCTCTGGGTTCTGCTCCCCCAAGAATGGGGGAGAGAATACCACCAGAGAACACCCATAGGAAAAATAAGCAGACTCACACACACGCGTGGAGAACTGGGGAGGATGGGAACTCTATTTTCTGTCAGTGAGGTCTATATATTCAAGACTACTGTGCTTTGGGCAAGGAAGTGGGGAGCAGGTAGAAGGGAGGGTTGAGCCACCTGGTTCTAATCAGGAGGCTGCAGAACTAAGGTTTGTGCAACAGGTAACTAGAGGTGTAACATTCTGCTCAATGCCTCAAGGGAATGGGCCTGGAACTTTGCAGAGATAGGGTGAAGCAAGAAACATTGTAATATCCCAAATCTTCTGGCTACAGATAACTCTGGAAGCCCACAGAGATATCAAATAACTGGAGATCTTCCTGGGACAGGTCTTACAATTTCTTGCTTCAAGCCACACACAAATTTCCATTCCCACATCCCACCCTTTGTTTTTTAATTAAAATGGAGCAGTAATGTCAAGGTCCTCTAGGGAGTCCCCTGAGACAGCCTGGTTTTGTACTAGAATAGTATTGGCCGGAACTTCAGTGAATGTATTGATTCAGTTTTGATAAACCAGAGGACACAGGGTGCAATAGTCAGGAGAATTCCTAGGGTGAAAATGGGTCCCAGCAAGGGAAGTAGCCAGGAGGTCAGGGGGTTGAAAAACCATGGGACAGAAACTTGTAGGGAGTATCTATCACAGAGTTCTTTTTTGAGATTTTTTAGGGTTTTTAACATTTTGCTCAATAATACCACAGTCATTTAAATTAAAAAAAAAATTCTTCTCCCAGGAACAAGCAGGTTCCCGCATTTTCTGCAGTCAGTAAGTCCAGGGCTCGCCGATTCTTCATCACCACCTCGGCCAGAGAAGTTATCTGTCTCTGGAGCGATTCAAGGCTGTTTGTTGTGGACGCCATTGCTTCATCAAGCTTAGTTTGGAAGTCTGCTTCCATGTTGTAAACCTTCACTAGGGCTCTGCCTGCAGTTCCCATCGCTGCAGCGGAAAGGGCAAGGCCTAGGCTGACCAGAACTGGGATGAAAATTTGTCTGTTTGGATGGACTGGGTCCTGTCTCAGCATCCAAGCTACTTCCTCCTTTTCATAAAGGAAGAGCTGAGAGGTGATAATTATAGGCAAACAAATTCCAGAACCAGTAACACTTGCACAGAGGGATGTGGTGCCATCACACCAGAGAAAGAATGGTGATTTGACACACAGTGTCCTGTTGAGAGGGACACTTCTGAGGCACCTGGGGTCTGGGGCTGCTGCAGCTCCTCCTAAACAAATAGGAAGTGTAGTGAGTTGGTCGAAGAGGGGAATGCCGTGAAACACTGGCTCTGTGTCCACGGAGGCAGATTCTTGTAAAGAGGTGTTGGAGGGGATGGCAGTGAAAAGAGGGCATGTGAGGGATACACAGAAAAAACATTGGGAGACATTAGGATGGGTCGTGTAATCGAGGAGATCTCTGGTGTATTCAATGTACCGAGGCCATGTTACAGTGGACTGCAGCTTTCCTTCCATTTTGGACTCCTGTAACAGAATGTGGGATTGAGTGAGGATGGGTTGAGGAGCTAGAACAAGCTGGGGAGAAATACTGATGTCTGCCATAGGGTACCAGGCGTTGCTGTAAGGGTAGAATTTTCCCTGTACTCCAGCTCTCCAGTACTCACTCCAGGGGTCCTGTATATTAATTTTAAACTGGTTATTTTGGATTTGAAATGGGCTTCTTGGGCTCGAACACTCCCCAACCTGCAAGACCAGAATCTTCAAACACTGTCCTTTGTTAAGATGGGGGAAACAGATAAAGGGTGCCTGAGAGGTAGTGATTGCAGCCTTGCAAAAGAGTCTCTGGTTCCAATTACCTGATTTCTTCCCTCCCAAGTTTCTCTGACAAAAATCACCAGACATGGGTCCAGGTCAGAGATCTGTTCTCAGGCTGGGAAGAGATAGCGTTAGTTTTAACTATTATCAGAACAGCTAAAAGAATGGCAGACAGGGGTGCAGAGGGGGGACACATGGATTTTGCAGAAGTGAGGAGTTGGTCAAGTTTCCTCCAGAGCGATGGGTGTGTCATCTTTTTGGTTATCAGGGATGAATCTGACATTTCTGGCTGAAATCCAAATGGGTCTGGGACAATCCTGTGGGAAGATGCAAGCAAAGCCCCTCCAAGTTGTTAATAATGGATTGGGCCCTTTCCATTAATTGTGTAAGGGGTCTTTCCATCTGACAAGTATTTGAGGAACAGTGCTGGGTGTCTGCCAATGTTTGACTATGGCTGGACACTTTGAATCTCCGTAAATGTTAAAGTGGTTTAGAGTTGCCAATGCCATGGCCAGCTGGATGTTAGTCCCTGCCTTTTGTTTTAATAACTGATTTTTAGGACCTGATGGGTCCATTCTATGATACCTTATCCCTGTGGGTTATGAGGGATACCTGTATGATGTGCAATATTCCATAATTTACAAAATGATTTAGAGCAAGAGCTAGAAAATGCTGGCCCATTGCCTGTTTTAATGTTTTGGAATGCCCATCATAGCAAAGGTAGAAAGTAGGTGGGCAGTGAGGTCCTTGCCTTTCTATCCTGTATGGGGAGTAGCCCAGATGACTCTGAAATAAGTGTCTATGGTGACAAATACATATTTTTGTTTTCCAAAAGAAGCTATGTGTGTAACATCAGTTTGCCAGAGTGCATTGGCTTTCAATCCCCAGGGGTTAATTCCCATAACCTGTAATGCAGGTGTTTTAACTAGAGTAGAACAGGATAAACAAGTTCTAAGGATTCGCTGAAGTTGAGCAGAGGGAATTGTAGAAAAGTGAGCTTGTAGGCCTTTCAGGTTAACTTGGGTGAGGGAGTGGAATTTTTCTACTTCAGAGAGGGATAGGACATAAACCCCTGTAGAGGAGACTCAGTCTGCAAGAGAGTTGCCTTCAGAGAGAGGTCCTGGCAGGAGGCTGTGGGCTCGGATGTGCTGTATAAAGAGGGGGTGACTCAAATTATGTAAAAGGGATGAAACTGCAATGAGAAGTGGGGAGAGGGGATTTTTGTCTAATCAGACAAAGTATCTGGATAGCCAGGGCAGCAGATTGATCACATATATATTGTCTGAGAAGAGATTAAGAGGCCTGTTGGTTTCTTTGAGAGCTAGATAGACAGCATAGAGTTCTCTGTACTGTGAGGAATGGCCAGGGAGTGTATGAAACAGGATCTGAGGGGCTTGGTCCAGGTTGTCATAAGTGGTGGCTGCAGCCCCTCACTTCCCTCCATCTGTGAAAACAGATGTGGCTTGCCTTATAGGTGCATCTTGGAAAAGACAGGGAGGAAGCCAGTTTAGCAATGGGAGAGCGGAGACCCACCTTTAGTTAGGGTAGTGATTTTCTATCTGTCCTGGAAATCCCATGAGGCTTACAGTTATATGAACATGATTTCACATCAGCCACTGGATATCCAGGAGGGAGAAGGGTGTCACTATGACTTCAGGCTCCTTGCCCAGTGTCTGCAGGGAACGTTCTCTCCCATTTCTTATCATAGCAGCTAAAGAATCTATTTCAGTTAACAGTCAGGGAGTTCCCCCTATGGGTGTGTGCAGCCACTCTAGTACTCCCCTGGATTGGTAAAGGGGCCCTACAATTGTGTGGGTAGTGTTAAAAATAAGCAACTGCACAGAAAGGGAGGGTGTGAAACGTGCTAAAGCCATGCTCTGGAGAGCTCAGTTGACTTCATCCAGAGCTTCTGAGGCTTCTGTTTTAAGCTTTCACCTGGAAGCTGGGTCCCTGTCACCTCAAAGAAGGTCAAAGAGAGGCTGTAGCGTTGTGGTGGGGATGGACAGCCATGGGCAAAGCCAGTTAAGATTTCCTAGGAAGGACTGAAGGGATGCTAGTGTGAGCTTGGGAGGAAGGGAGAGTACAGGTTTGAGAGGTCTCACTGCAGTGAGAGAAATTTCAATGCCTAGGAAATGAATTGGGGGAATCATTTGAACCTTAGCATGGGCTGTTTTAAATCCAAAAGCTTCTAGGGATGGTACAAGCCTGTCCTTTAAAGTTGCCAGGTCAGTTGATGATTTGCCCCAAACTAAAATGTCATCCATATAATGGAAGACTTGCAGACCTTGTTCCATATGGGGTTTAAGATCACTGCTACTGTCTCTTGGCAGAGCGCTGGGCTGTTGGCCATGCCTTGTGGTAGGACAGTCCACTTGTAATGAGTTGCTGGACCTGAATTATTAATTGCAGGAACTGAGAAAGTGAACCGCTTGCAAACCTCAGCATGGAGGGGGACAGAAAAAAAAACAACAGTCTTTTATATCTAAGGCTAGCAGAGGGGTGTTAGCTGGAATAGCAGAAGCAAGGGGGAGACCCCTCTGCAGTGACCCCCATGTATGCATAGTTCTGTTAATGGCTTGCAGGTCTTGTAAGAGATGCCAACCTCTTGTTGCCTTTTTAGTGACAAACACAGGGGTGTTCCAGGGACTATGAGATGGACGGATGCATTCCAATGAAAATTGTTCCTTGACAAAGTCTTGGAGAGCTTGTAATTTCTACCCTGGTAAGGGCCACTGCTAAATCCAGACTGGATCATCTGATTTCCAGTCCAGATGAGGGAGAGAATACTCTACAGTAACCCTTAGGATTGGGGGTGCTTCTTGCTGAGATGATGGAGGCATTTTCCCCCAGTCTGGGCATGGTCGTTCTCATTTGGAGTGGTAATAACCACATCCAAAGCCTCTAAAATATCTCGCCCTAGCAGATTGATATTAATGGGTGCTATTAATGGGCGAAGGTGACCCGTGTTTCCATCAGGGTCTTCCCAGGTGTAAATATTTTTAGTTATGTAAGACTGTGAGGGCCCTCCTAATCCTAGAAGTTTAGGTCCTGGGAGCAAGGGCCAGTCAGGGGGTATTTCTTGCTGTTTAATAATGGTTCTGTCTGCCCCTGTATCTATCAGACACTTAAAACACCTCCCCCCCAATTTTAATTGTCAGTGCAGGATGTGAGCCTTCTGAAATAGGTGCTGCCCAGAGGGCATGCACTGACTCTTTCCCCCCTTTTCCCCTGGGCTAGGGGCTGCCCATCTAGGAGTTTAAATGTGGCAATTTTTCCCATCTTTATCATACTTTAGGTGGCAATCTTTCCTCCAATGATATCCTTTTTTACGCCGGGGCAGAGAACGCTTAGGGGGCATTCAGGAGGCCCTCTGGGAGAGACTGGTGCTTTCAGGCGCTGTCTTTTCCAATGACCTCTGTCTCCACAGTTAAAACATTTTTCATTTGTGGTGACAGCAGCCGCAAAGGCTTGAGCTAGGTAATTAGCTTTGTGGGAGGCTGTGCCCATGTCCTGAATTGCCACTATCCATCTGTCATAATGGTCATCTTTTAAACCCTGGCATGCTTATCTGCACTGGAAATTCATTCCCTCCCAAACATTATTTTTGAGGAGTATATCTCTGGCTGTAAAATTGGGGATCTTCCTCTCTAGGCTGCTTTCAGTTCTTAAGATAAAGTCAGATAGGGTTTCCTCAGGTTTTTGCCTAGGAAATAATAATGAACTGGCTTGAGATTCAGTGGGTGGTGTAATTCTATCCCAGGCCTGTAGGGTGCAAGGGCGGACCTGGTCGAATTACCCTGGGGCCACTCCAGCCTGTTGGGTCCCTGTGCTAAAATCTCCTTCTCCAAAGAGCTGCTCATAACCCCAGTCTATGTTAGGTTGCCCTTGATTTCTCTGAACCTGTTGGAGACATTCGTCTCTGTATAGTGCTTCCCATTGCAAAAATAGCGGACCTGGGAGTGAAGACCTACAATGATCTCTCCAGTCCTGTGGAGTGTTAAGAGAATTGCGAAAGCTCTGTAGAATGGACTTTGTCCACGGTGCCTAAATGCCATCCTCTCTGACTGTTTGCCTGAGTTCTTTCAACTCACTTGCCTGGTATGGGTACCAGTTTAGAGGGCGACCCCCAGTCAGAGCTAAATTAACAGGATACACCTGTAATTGAAGATCTGGGTTATCCGGAATCTGGCCCAGTTTTTCTGTAGCAGAGAGAGGAGAGGTTGAGGGTGAAGGTGTTTCTGGCCTCTTGACAGGGAGTGGCTGATAACTAGGGGAAAGGTTAAGGCTAGCAGCTTGGATGTTTTTATTATCCTGTTCTATTTTTACTGGGCTGAAGCTTGGGGGCTTTCAGAGGGAATTTTATTGGGGTTCTCAAGGGGAGTTTTAGCAGGTTCTTGGGAGGAGGGGGTCTGCAATTTAACTTTGTTGTTTTCCTTTCCTGGCGTGGTTTGGTGGGAAGGCCCTAAGCATTGTCTCACCACAGCTGGTAGAGGCAAGAATGTGAGAGATGCCAGGGCATTTTCTCACTGTCTAGAGTCCTGTGCCACAGGAGTCCAGGATTCTGAGCTCCATAAGTCTGCAGGGGACATCCACGGGGGCAAGATTAAGAGTCTCCTTCCAAAAGGAGGCAGCTCCCCGAATGGAAATTTTAACTCCTCGACTCTTAAGGAGCGTTTTTATTTTCTTAGCCTGTGAGTCTTTTTGTTGGGTCTGTTTGTTACCCATGATAAAGAGAGATAGGAAGTGCTAGTGGTTAGGGAAAGAGACAGTTTAAAGGGACTAATCTCACGGGAAGAGAGAATTCCCCAGAGATGTGCCAAAGCTGGCCATATAGAGGACAGAGACTTAAAGCAGATTCAAAGATTAGTCTCTCATGGGAAAAGAGTTAAATTCCATGGAGATACACCATAGGTGGTCGTGACTACCCTGGTTGAGGGGGTATTTCCTTGTCTCCATGGTAAAAACCCCCCCAGATATCCCTCGAACGGGGAAATCAGGGCTAAGAGAGAGAGCCCGATAAATACCTTTTTCCTTCTTCCTTTAGTGGAAAGTTGAGCTGCACGTCTGGGAGCCAGGTGCTGTGTGTGGTGTCTTTGAGTCACACGTGACCACCTTCCACACGCTGTCCTTCCCTTCTTGGCTCTGCTCCAGGACTTGCCTCCTGCCTGTAGGCCAGCAGTCTCTGGGCTCTGCTCCCACAAGAAGGGGGGAGGGACTACCACCAGAGAACACCCATAGGAAAAATAAGAAGACTCACACACACGCGTGGAGAATTGGGGAGGATAGGAACTCTGTTTATTTTCTGTCAGTGAGGTCTATATATTCAAGACTACTGTGCTTTGGGCAAAGAAGTGGGGAGCAGGTGTAAGGGAGGGGCGAGTCAACCTGGTTCTAATGGGGGGCTGCAGAACTCTGGTTTGTGCAGCAGGTAACTAGTGGTGTAACATTCTGCTCAATGCCTCAAGGGAACGGGCCTGGAACTTTGCAGAGATAGGGTGAAGCAAGAATCATTGTAATATCCTGAATCTTATGGCTACAGATAACTCTGGAAGCCCACAGAGATATTAGATAACTGGAGATCCTCCTGAGACAGGTCTTACAATTTCTCACTTCAAGCCACACACAAAGTTCCATTCCCACAGGAAAAGACTTCCTAAATCAGACAGCAGCTGTGCAAGAATTAAGGCCGACAATTGACAAATAGGATCTCATTAAACTCAAAAGCTTCTGTACATCAAATGAAGCAATCAAGAAAGTGAAGAGAAATCCCACAGAGTAGGAGGAAACCTTCACCACAGATACATCTGACAAAGCATTGATTTCCAGAATATATAAACTACTCAAAAAACAAAGAAGAAAGAAAACAAATGACCCACGCAATAGATGGAGCAAAGAGCTGAACAGAGACTTCACCAGTAAGGAATTAGAGATGGCTGAGAAACATCTTAAAAAGTCTTCAATGTCGCTAATAATTAAGGAAATGCAAATTAAACCACTTTAAGATGTGGGGAAAAAGGAACACTCATCCACTGCTGGTGGGAATGTAAACTCATACGCCACTATGGAAAGCAGTGTGGAGAACCCTTGGAAGACTTGGAATGAACTTGCCACCCGACCCAGCCATACCAGTACTGGGTATGTTCCCACAAGACTCACCCCACTGCAGAGATACATGCACATCCATGTTTATTGCAGCTCTCTTCACAATAGCAAGGAGCTGGAACCAACCCAAATGCCCCTCAACTGATGAGTGGATAGAGAAAATATGGTCCATGTACACAATGGAGTTCTATGCAATGGTAAAGAAAGATGACATCATGAGCTTTGCAGGTAAATGGCTGGAGCTAGAAGATATCACGCTGAGTGAAGTAACACAGTCCCAGAAAAACAATTGATGAGTGGTATCCCTCATCTGTGGATGCTGGCACCAATTACCTAATTGTATGGCAAATTGAGCAATGTCCATGTGCTCTGAAAACAACTGTGCTCTTATATTGTGAATCTCTTAAAATATAATAAACAAATAAATAAAAAATAAAACTATTACAAATGCATTAAGAGAATCTCTACAGAAGTAATAGAAAAATCCTATATTACTATAAAACAACATATTTGCACAATTAATTTCTGTGTTATTCTGAATGGAAGCCAGTGTCTTTTCTTTCTGATGTTTACATTACTGTTACTGTTACTTTTACTGTCAGTAACATGTAAGAACACCTAAGTGTGAAGTTTATTCATAAACTAAGAAAACTGTTCAAATGTTGCCTTGTATTAATGCTTAGAATTTAGACTTGGAAGCTTGTATCTAAGATTTAATTGGCTGCTCATTTTGATTTCTGTAGCATTGTGGGTTTCAGCTTTGAAACCTAGAAATTGGTAATGATTTGATGCACTTCTGTGTCATTGGAGTGAAGAAAAAAATTTGAATTATCTGTTAAAGCTCCTAGAATGCACAACATTACTTCTGGGAGGGACATACGTACAAAAATTAGCCACTTTGTAAACATCTTCTCAGATCATTGAATTTAAACCCCAAGTTTCTTCACTCCTAAGATATGAATACTTTCAAGAGTTTATGGCACTTACAATTAGACTACATGCAAGGCCCACAAATGATAGTTACTCTGAAGTAACTATCCTTTACTAATCATTTAGTAATAGAGAAAAGAGATGTCAGAGTAGCATAGCGACATCAGTATTCATGTGGGACTTCCAAAAGTGTGAAGGAATCAGATAAAGAAAGGCTCTTGTGGTCCTTCCCCATGAAGACTTCCACCTTCTAAGGGGTTATGGAGCTCCCGTCTTTCCTCACTGGATACTGTCCTATATCTAGTCTACCACTGAGCTTAAAGCTATACTATGCCACTTAAGACCTGAGAGTCACAGTACATACTCTAAATATGCAACCAGACCACCCACACTGCCTGAGAAAGCTCTAGTAGGAAGAGAAATGGTACAGGATCCCTGAGCCACGAAGCAAAGGAGTCGGCCCTCCTTAATGCTGATTACTTCTCATCAAAGAGATGTGTTTTGGGAGTTAATTCCCAGGAAAGAAGATGTTTTCATTCTTTTCTGTTCCTTAAGGATCACGTTATTACTCTGTTACTATACTCTTCATCTAGATAGAATAAAATCCTCATAAATGCTTCTTTCTTGCACAAAACACTCCTTGGCTCTGTCTCCTTTAAGGATGTTCACCCTCGCTTCAGAGCAGACAGGAAATGTCTCCCATTTGGTCTTATCTGCATTTCCCCTCTATAACTGGTGGTCTGTGATCAACATGTCCTCATAACAAAATGACAGTCCCTATCTTTGAAGGGACTTAGGCTAATTTACAAGTTTTGGCACATACATTTTAGGATTGGTATAAATATCTTGAGTCATTAGGATGTTATTACCAGTCAAACATTCAGTATTACATGTAAGAATTCTGTTTCACACACACACTTAACTTCCAAATGGCTAGGGTTGTTTTTCTAACCCCAAGTCCTTCTTTATCTCCTCTAAGAAGCCTTAGCTTCTTGTGGTTAATAGAAACTGGTTGCTGTTATGCAATTCTACCACAATCCACCTGCATATACATTTGAGCTCATACTGCATTGCTTCTTGAAAATGGGAAGAGGCAGCTCATGTCTTTCTGTGGTGGTTTGAATCAGCGCCCACCATAGGTTTTAAGTATTCAGACATTTGTCCCCCATTGGTGGTGCTGTTTGGGGACATCTTAGAATCTATGGCCATGCTGGAGGAAGTACATCACCGGGGGCTGGCTTAGAGAGTTAACAAGCCTTGCCAGTCCCCAGACGCTCTCTCTTGACTTCCTGTGCTCATTGGGAGATGTGAACCTAGGCTTTCTGCTCCAGCCCTTGCCACCATGCCTCCCACCACAATGGACTCTAATTTTCTGGAATCGTCAATAGTAAGCTCAAATAAACTCTTCCTATTCTAAGTTCCCTTGGTCATGGTGGTTTTATCACAGCAACAGGAAAGTGACTAATACACTTTCACTAATACCTTCTTCAGGCTTAACATGTGTTCTTGAACTTTTATTTATATCTATCTATCTGTCATCTATCTATCTATCATCTATTATCTGTCTATGTATCTTTTATGTATAAACCTAGTGATTTATCATCCATCATTCTTTACCTCTCTACCTATATATTTACTTTTACCTATTGTAAAAATGGAATTTTCTAATAATTCTTGGAATTTGGGCCATACAAGGGTCGAGTAAAGAAAATGCAGGTTTTTCATTTATTAAACTGCAGGCATTTGAGGAAGCAGTGGTGTTATGCCATTTTATAGCCACACATACTATTTTTTTGTATTTTATACATGTATTTGACTAGACCATACAATCCTAGGGGGTGGGTAATCCCATACATTTAAACAATCAATTCTCCATGGTATTAAAATGGTAGAGGTGCAATAAATATATTATGAATGAATGAAAATATCAGTGGAGAAGATTCCTAATGTGGAGTGGAAACTGCCAAGGGGGAAGCAGGACTCATGTGGTACATATAATTAGCAATAGGAGTTAATTCAGCTGTGGGGAAAATGGGAAATTATAAAATTTGCATGTAAATGATGGAACTGGAAAAAACTACACTCAACAAAGTGACCCACGCATAGTAAGACAAATGGCACCTGTTTTCTTTCCTTTGTGGATTCCAGCATTAGAGCTTTAGATTTGTATAACTTAGAGTAAATGTAGAAGCCAGGAAAGTAGAGAGGGGAGGTGGTGATGGGAAGGTCCTTAAAAGTGGGGTATTCAGCCTGGCGTGGTAGCACATGCCTTTAATACCAGCACTTGGGAGGCAGATGCAGGTGGATCTCTGTGAGTTCAAGGCCAGCCTGATTTACATACCGAGCTCCAAGCCAGCAGGGACTAAAGGGAGACCCTGTCTTAAAAAGACCAGAAAAAGTGGGGTATACATATACAGAACATAAATGACATAAAAGTAGATAGGAGGAATAGTGGTGATGGAATGTTCAGGAAAGGATGTCTCAGAGAGATGAGGTGGGGAAGGGCCAGCTGAGAAAGATCCATCAAAATGAAGATTCTATGAGAGTGCATTGTGAAACCTCCTGTGGATGAAAGGAGTTAACACTGTTACAGAAGTAGTTTGAAGCTTGATATCTGCATGGCTGGGTAACACTGCTCCTAAAAACCAGCGTTATTAAACAAGAATTCCACTGTAGGGAGTGGGATGGCTCTTTATGTGCTCCTGGTCGGGAAAGCCCTGGTGGTCGGTCCCCCAGCCTGTCCGGCTCTTCCCATTCCTCCTCCGGACGCTGAGAAGAACTCGCAGAAGAGACTCCATTGTCCCTTCATTTTGGATTTACAGCAGTCAAGCTGCTACCGAGCTGGGTGACTCCTCCCTGCTGGCTGGGCGACTCCTCCCTGCTGGCTGGGCGACTCCTCCCTGCTGTCTGGGCGACTCCTCCCTGCTGTCTGGGCGACTCCTCCCTGCTGGCTGGGCGACTCCTCCCTGTTGGCTGGGCGACTCCTCCCTGCTGGCTGGGTTTCCTAGCCTCAGAGGTTGAAGGAAGGCCACTATGGCAGAAAAATATCAACTACTTACCCAGTGAGGAACTCTGCAAATTGCAATACTCCTTGCCAGGCGAGATGTGTCAACTGGTGCAAGAGCAGCACAGATATTCTAGGGGTAGCCCGCTGCTCTCTGATTAAATCTGTGATCCTTTCCACATGAGGATATTTCTGCCTGATACTCTAAACCTAGTTAGTCTACAAGCCCATGGCTGCGGAAGTCCTAGGTTCTAGTAAGTAATACTGGAAGCCCTGGTGGCGGGGAGGACACAGTTTACTGTTCTATAGTTAAACTGACATGGCACCAAACTACCTTCTAAATATTTATGTCCATACCCGAAGACTAGCACAGCTCCCCACCTTAATTAGAGAAGGTTTTCTCTGAAATGAGCAGTGTGATGAATGCAGAGATGCCTGCCAGTTCAAGGGCCTGTGAGCAAGCACTGAACAGACATTTATATCACTCCCTTTAAGGCTCATGGAGTAACTCAAAAGAGGAGGCAGATGGAATGCAAGAGCCAGAGGACAGAGGGAAAGGGTGTTAAAAGTTTTCTCTGTGCATGGCACAGCCCTTACAATCTTGATCTCCTGGCAGAGGAGTTTGCCTCCACTTGGCCTATACAAGGCTATCATTGTCACCAGTCCAACATGGATTGCTGAGGGGCTCAGAAGTCCCGTCCATCCCTGCTGAACTATTGCCTAATGGAGGATCATGGGGAGGGAAGCCATTGCATTCAGTTGCATATCTATGAATGAGCATACTCTGTTCCACAGGACATTTCTAAACCCAGCATCTCACGGATGGCCTGGTTAAACTCAGGGATTAAAAAACATAGCAAAACTCTGTGGCCTCCTACCATGTATCCTGTACGTCAGATAATGGAATACATGAGTCTGATGGGGGATGGGGCATAGGGGGAGCTGTATTTGATTGGGAACCATTTTAGGAGAAGTACAAATGCTCAATTAAAAAAACACACAACAAAAAATACATGAATATGAGGTAAAGATTTGTAGGAAGGAGTTCAGCAATAGGCATGAGACAGGACAGGCTGGGAGGCTAGAACTCCACACTTCATTTTATATCTGTAATAAATTGTCAGTAATTTAACAAAAAGGTAACAAAACAAGTAAACAGTTTTAAAGTATCAGAATACTTGCTTCTTTGCTAATTGCAGAGGTAGTTCTTACACTACTGAAGCTTAAAATAAATAGACTCATATCAACTGAGAAAAGAAAATTAAGAGTAACTGTGAAGTTTTTATTGTGTCATGAGCACCTGACTTCATGGCGAGCTGAAGAGATACTTTCCTTTGAGCCCATGTGGACTAATACTCTGATAGTGGCAAGTGCCTGGCTCTGTAGAAAAGAGAGATTTATTAAATTTAATTGACCAGAATATTATTGCATAAAGAATACTGTCCCACTGCTGCAATGAAATCACTCAGCCAACTGATGATTTCACTCTTTTCTTGACCACTTTGTATTTTCTGGCTGCTACTGGTTAGTGGCAGATTTGGATTCATCTGCCTATGCTTTCATGCTTCCAATCTCCATGGAGGAGAATTCCAGAGACCTCAGTATTATGGTGTGATTGATAACTCCCTATCCGATGTTTTCATAGTGTGTAGCTTTGTCACAAGTTTTCTCTGGTATTCCAAGGAAGTTAGAGTGAAGATGAAGTGACCACCAACCTCTTCCTCCTGGCACTACCAATTTCTGGTTTGGATAGCTGTTGAAGATTTTTTCCAGTCATTCACACGAAAGGTAAGGAAGCTGTTCTCTTATACATGACCCAATACCACACCAAAACTTATGGGAAGAAGGATTTGCTCTAATCGTAGTTTGAGCAGGGGTAGCATGGTGAGAGAAAGACAGCAGAGCTGATGGTGGCGAGGGCAGAAACTGAAGCTCCTCAGGTCTGGCAAGAAGAGCAGCAGAGGACAAGAGATGTGGTCTCTCAGATCGCTTTCTCCTTTTGCTCTTTTTATTTGGTCTACAGACAGAGGTTGTGCAGTGTTGCTGTCCGGATTGAAGGACGGTCTTATCTTCTCAATTAGTCACCTCTGGAAACTTGACTGTCAACTAAAGTTCTAATCATTTATGCCTTATCCATCTTATAGTTTAATAAAGTATAAAAATCAAAGCCAGCAGAGATATGAGATCCATGGCTGGCTGTCAGTATAATGCTGTGGTACTCTTACATGAGAACTGAGAGGTTATTAATTTGAGTATTCAGCCCGATTTTGTCCAATAAAGATAGTCAAACATAATACACTGAGATAGAGAGATGTATGCAACATGAATTCACCATGGAGCTCCTCTTTAACTGAGACTTTCGCTCAGTCCCCAATCAGGACATGTATAAGCTGTCTTTGATAGACATCAAGTCCAGCTTTCTGCATCAATTTTATTCTCTTTAGCCCCATCATCATAATACTATTATAAATAGTTTTCAAGGCATTTCTCCCTAAACTTATCACCCCATTTTGAGTATGGTTGACTGTGTTCAATACCACCTGTGAGATTCTATCCAGAATGGTGAGGATATTGGGGTAACTTGTGCCCAGTACATGGTGACATTAACCAGGACCTACAAAGAGGCTGTGTGGACAGAAGTGCCTGTCACCCCAGGTCTGACTGACATGGCTAAGGGGTCTACTTAATGATAAAAAATAAAAGCCAGAGAGGGTAAAATTCACCCTGTGTTGTACAGTTAATTAGGAGAAACCAGGATGCGCCCAACATAGTCTGAGGCAAGCTTTCTTTAGTAAGTCACATGCTGTGGATTTATAAATTTGTCTGTTGGACTCTTTTAAAAATATCACCACTCTATTTACCTTTTGACCCTTTATATGTAAATCATTTTATATGGTTGTATGTTTTCATATTTATATCTATAAAGACAATAATATATGTTATGACATTTGAATATAAAAAGCTACATGTATCTGGTTTTTAAAAAGTGAACAAGAGCTGTAACTGTGCATTCAGAGCATGAACCACTCATTATGGCCTTTAAATCAAGGACAGAAGAACAAGCCAGTCTTTTCTCCGTTGGAATATGTGTTCAGTTGCTCCAGGCAGTTCCAGTGGATAGTGAAGAGCCATCATTACCTCAAGAGTCATTAGTTCTATGTATTAAATTATGTCTAACATTCACCATCATCATCCCCTTTAAGAAATCAGAGAATTTTAGACCATTCTCTCAGCCTTCTTGAGAGTTTCATTAGCACTATGAGAAGCTCAACCTTGAAAACCCACCAGTAATTCAATGAAGCATGTAATGAGATTCAGATACTGTGTTCCTCATAGGAAGAGATTCAGGTAGCCAAGCTCAAGTGCAACAGCTTAGGATGCTGTTATCGAAAAGCCTTCAGAGAAGAGTACATGGGAGGAGTTGCTTCCTTCCTGATAAGTGTCAGGTAAGAAAATTACAAATCAAAGGACACACTGTCCGAAGAAAACACGGAGCAAAATTTGACTTGCATATGCAGAACAGGTTCAGAGAGGCTTCTCAGACAACATGACAGAGTGGCTGCAGTTCAAAGGAAGAAGGGAGCTTGCAAGCTCAGGAGAAGGGTAAACTAGAGACTGGGTGAACACCATGCGTGAAGACAGATGATGAAATCGTTTCTGGAAACCCCACATCAGCCATCATGACTTCTCAATCACCACAGAATAAATCGGAGGCCCCATAATGCAGTGTTTCTACTTAGAAGAAAGTTTCCTGATATTCTTAAAACAGTATTCATGAAGATGAAAATTATAATGAAAAACCTGCCCTTAAAAGAATAAAAATATGTATGACCATTGTGAATCAATACCCATTTCATTTCTAAAATGACTAGGTCTGAAAGTGTTTATTTTTGGAAATATTTTAAGTGCCTAAAGGCCTTCCTTCATTTATTACCAAGAGTATAAGTTCATCTAGGTAGGGAGTTTTGAAAATTATGGTGCTCACATAAGGTTAAATGCTGAAAATTTTATTCTTCCTTTCCCAACACTTTGGAGTTCCAGCTGTGCCCAGAACTCTGAGTGTGAAGTTAAAAAGTAAAGAGCTAGGATGGGATGTATTTCAAGGAAAGGTGCCACTGAGGGTATTGCTAATACCTGTGAAAAACATTACTGTTTGATGTTTCCAGCTTAATTTAGCAGCTTTTGAGAAGTTCGGGGAGATATTAATTAGCAACTTACAACCCTATGTTCATTGACGCCATTTGATAGGGATAAACTTAAATCTTGCAAACGTTACATTTTTTCAAGTCATTATTCACTTAAGAATAATTTATCTTGGGAAGAATTATTAAAGAGGAATGTGCATTTCTTGGTGACAGCCAGTGGGCATCATTGAATTGCTTCATCTTCAGGAGATCAAAGTGTCTACCATGGCTCATTGTCTTCAAAGAGCAAATGAACCTAGGAGGTGAAGTAACCTGGCTGAGGTTACACACATTGAAACTTTCACTGTTAGCATAATAACAATCTGTTAAATCCTGTCCAAAAACATCCTACTTTCGAATTCTCCTACCAAGGAAGGGTTCATCTAAGTCATTAAACATAGTATTCTTCAACAGCACTGACAAATATGATAAGCCATGCCCTGCTGTGCCGGTTAGTTTTTGCAAAACTGACACAAACTAGAAAGGGTTGGGAAGAGAGATTCCTAAAAGAAGGAATTCCTTCCATAGGATCGGCCTGTTTCCATGACTGTGAGGCATGTTCTTAACCAGTCATCTATGTTGGGGAGCCCAGGGCACCATGGGTAGTTCCATCGCTAGGAAGGTATAAAAATGTAAGGGAGGCAGCCAGGGGAACCAGCAGAAATCAGGAATCTGCTCCAGTTACTGCGACTCGGTCCTGCCTTGGTTTCCCTCTGTGAATCTCTGCAACCTGTTAGTTAAAATTATCCCTTTCTACCCCATTGACCCAAAGTGGTTGGGTGAATGTTTTATCACAGACACAGAAGGCAAAGTAGGACACATGGACAGACAAAGCACATTGACTGCACATTCATTGAATTCTTGTTTTCCTCGCATCACCTTGTATAATAGGTGTTGTAGAAACATGTAATAAAAATTGCATGAATTTTTGAAGAAAATAATAAATGATATGAAGGCTAAAATCTATTGCTTAAATAAATAACGGCAGTAAGGGAGAACAATCAATTACTGAATATGATTTCTAGGACATGGAAATCAACAAAAGCATAAACTATTTTAAGATGGCCTCCTACTCAAAGCAAAGAAGCAGCAAATGATATTATACAACTCGTTATTTAATGCAAAGTTGTTCATTGATTCATCAAGAAAGATAAATGTGTTTGGAGTTCCTATGTTATAATATTTGGTGTGAATTTCTGCAACACTATTTTGCTGTCTCTTGGTGGACTCTGGGGAGGAGAATCAGGGATTCAGAACATTTACCAGTCATTACTCCTGCTTCACCAACCACTGTGTCTTTTTAGTTAGAAAGCCTACTTAAGCTCTGCTGGTAAGTCCTCCACCTCTGCTCTAATCTTCCTGTTTTTTTTTTTTTTTGGAATCTTAATGTTTTAATAATAAGTGAAAATTTCAACATATTTATAACATACCTCCTATGTCTGAGCTCTTCAATGCTACCTATCAGTTTCAATGGTTTTCTAGGATTAAGACAATTAGAAAAGCTGTCACTCATATTACTGTTACTTAATACAACTGAAATTCAAAGGACATTTTTCTAATGGCCTTGACTATCCCTTTTATTGCTTGAATTTTTTTGAAAGCAATTTTAGAGTCTCAAATGATGAGATGCAGGGATGGTTCAACATACGAAAATCAATAAAAATCTTCCTGTTTTTTTATTAGACAATACAAGGCTATTAAACGTACTTATATTTCATTTTTTATGGTACAACGAATAGACCCTAGCTAGGCAAGTATTCTAACTCTGAGATATATCTCTAGACAGTTTCCAGTTTTTATTTGTTATTTTTATTTTATGTCTATGGCTGTATTTCCTGCATGTATGTAAATATACCCGTGCCATGAATGCCCAGTGAGTCAATATAAGCATTGGATTCTCCCCAGAACTAGAGTTATTGATGGTTGTTAGCTGTTCTGTAGGTGCTGGGAATCGAACCCAGGTGCTCTGCAAGACCAGCCAGTACTGTTGACCATTGAGCCATCTCTCCAGCCCTATTTCTTTACACTTTTTATTTTAAGACAGGATCTCCCTAACTTGCCCAGGCTTTCTTTGTAAACACTGCATGGCCTTGGACCTTGATCCCCTCACCACAGGCTTTCAAGTAGTTAGGATTTTAGGGGATAGGATTTAATAACTGATTTAATAAACTTCAAAATCTGTGAAGCACTCATGATTTAGATAGAACTTATTGTTAACCTTGAAAGTCTCAAGGAAATCCAAAATGAAACAAAAATGAAGTCTCTGGATTTTCCTTTAATCTCCCTTGTGATCCCAGGGTGGCTGTGGAAATGCATCCCTGACTCAGCCCATCCCACTTCAATAACAACATTGTGAGTTGTAGTCTGGGAATTCCTTTCCCCAGTAGAGAAAGAGGTATTGCTGCACTCCAGCAGAGGAGAGGGATATGTAAACAGCCAGTGGCAGTCTGGTTTCCATGTGAAGAGACTGAACACCAGACCTTTAATTGCAAAGAAAGACCATAAGAATACTGCGTATGAACTCCATGTTCAATAATTCATTTAGTGTTTAGCATTGGGTTTAATTATAATGTTATTCTGTATCTCTGTTGTCTGTTGTATGATTGACATGTCTCCAAAGAAACACACACACACACACACACACCAGCACACACCACATATATATATATTATATTTTATATATATATATATATAGAAGAAGAGAGAGAGAGAGAGCAACAGGGAGAGACAGAAAGAGGTTGGTTAGGGAAATTAGCCCATGTAGGTATATAAGTTCAGAGGGCAAACTCCAAAGTGTATCACGTGTAACTGGAGATATCAAGAAAGCGTTGCCTATCACCTATACCACTGGCTTCACAGACAGCAGATGAAAGTATTAGCGCCTTCAAAATGTAAACCATGCCAAACTTCCTCAGTATGCAGGGCTGTACACGCTATCTGTCATCACAAAGGTCGTAAAGGGCAGCAAAGAGGAAAAAGAGAAAGCTAAATGAGGAGCAAATGAAGATGTGGGCTTCGGACAATGAGCCTTTTATTCTTTTCTCCAGAAAACTCTATAGTTTTCGAAATTAAGTAACATTGAAGACAGTGGAGCCCAGCCAGATGTCAATGCACAATTTTAACCATGGATTTATCTCTATATTCAAGCTTCATGTCAGGCCAGGGGTGTCCATTGGTTTCTCTTTTGAAATAGACAGTTTTGTTTATCTTTGAAAAAAAGTGAACAATTTTTCTGGCTCCAACAGCTTGTTTAATAGTTTTGGAATAATTTATATTTCATTAAGATGATGACTTATTGTACCCCACCTTCTGTTTCCTGCAAACTATTGATTTAAGGTAGTTTTGCACTTCTAGAGCATCTAATAAATTGGTGTAGTTGGCAGGGCTGTGCTGGGCTCTCATCCCTCACTGTATAAACACCGGTCTGGTATATTTTAGAACATGTCTGTAGATTTGTTTTCTTGACAGGACCCTTTGCCTTTAAACATTTTCACTGAAGCAGTCACTGATTTTTTAATCATCTACATAAAACTTTTAGATAAGTAGAGAGTATCACAATCAATATTCATAGCATGATTTATCAGGGCAGGGGCTATATCCCTGTAAATCCAGTGTTGAGAGTCATTAGTACAGTAATCCATCTCCTGATGTTTTAAACAGGCATTAATGGGCTTGAAATTTGGAGTGGCTATGAATCATCTGCCTGTGGTGCAGGTAGTTAGAGACTTTATTAGCATCACCTGCCTGTGATGTAGGTACTTAGAGACTCTATTAGCTCAAATGCTTCAATCCCCTGCTCTTTCTCCCTTCCCTTTGCCCTACAGGCCCTGACCCATTCATCTCCACTCAGCTGCTCTTTTCCCCAGTTAATTTGTCTCTTGCTCAATGGGAAGTTCAGTGATCTTTTTTTTCCAGTATTCTGTGTCCTCCAGACCATCATTGGAATTACTAATCTGAGTATATACACTCTCTGTGATTTTTAAGTTATCATCTTTCCTGCAGGCTATTTTCTATCCCAGATTATCCTCCTCTCCTGTTCCAAATTACAATGTAAGAATTTGGTTGCTTTCACCGGAGGAAACATCTGACAAAGCATTGATTTCCAGAATATATAAACTACTCAAAAAACAAAGAAGAAAGAAAACAAATGACCCACTCAATAAATGAAGCAAAGAGCTGAACAGAGTCTTCACAATTGAGGAATTAGAGACGACTGAGAAACACCTTAACTCAACATCACTAATCTTTAAGGAAATGCAAATCAAAACCACTTTAAGATATCATCTTACTCCAATAAGACTGGCTAGGATCAAGAAAACAAATGATACCAAGTGCTGGAGAGGTTGTGGGGAAAGGGGAACACTCATCCACTGCTGGTGGGAATGAAACTCATACAGCCACTATGGAAAGCAGTGTGGAGAACCCTTGGAAGACTTGGAATGAACTTGCCACCCGACCCAGCCATACCACTCCTGGGCATGTACCCTCAAGACTTACGCCACCACAGAGATACATGCACGGCCATGTTTATTTCAGCTCTCTTCACAATAGCAAGGAGCTGGAACCAACCTAAATGCCCCTCAACTGACGAGTGGATAGAGAAAATGTGGTACATCTACACAATGGAGTTCTATGCAGCAGTAAAGAAAGACGACATCACGAGCTTTGCAGGAAAATGGCTGGAGCTAGAGGACGTCATGCTGAGTGAAGTAACACAGTCCCAGAAAAACAAACGACGAATGGTATCCCTCATCTGTGGATGCTAGTGCCAATTTCCTAGTTGTAAGTATTTCTTGTGCAAGGCCCTTTGAGCTTTTGTCCAAAGCAGTTGGGAGTGATGCATATTGGAAACAGCAACAACCACAACAACAGAAAGGGCTGCATCTGCATCGAAGAACTGACTGATACAGTGAACTTCTGCTCGAAACAGTCAACTTCCACATGGAGAGTATTGAGAAAGACTGAGAAAGAGATGAAAAGCATGTTTTGCAGAATGCATGAGCTCTGGTGGGGTGGGGGAATGAGGGGGGGGACATGGGTCTAGATTTGTTAAAAAATAAATTAATTAATTAAAAAAAGAATTTGGTTGACAGATGGGTAATACCCACCACTTGCCTATGAAGTTCTCTTAGCCAGTTGTCTTTGCTAAACTGTGGAAGCTTATCAAAATGCTCAGTATCTTAAGAAGTCTTAAATAAGCAGGAAGCGGTGGCACACATCTTTAATCCCAGCATACAGGAGGCAGAGGCAGACAGATCTCTGTGAGTTCAAGGCCAGCCTGGTCTACATAGTGAATTCAAGAACAGCTGGGGATAAAGAGGGACCCTGTCTCAAAAAGACCCAAAAGGAGGAGGAGAAGGAAGAGGAAGAGGAAGAGGAGTAGAAGGAGAAGAAAAAGAAGTCATCTTGGATGATGTTACAGAACAAGACCTCAAAACCTGAAAATAATTAGGAAAATAAGAATATTAAGCTGGTCCAACTCTAAATTGCTGTTTAAAATAAGGAAAAAACATTGATTTCTAAGAACTACAGTTAATTCATTGTAATTAGAACATAGGGAATGGACCAATCCATGAAAAGAGCCTAGAAAGAGTGTTTCAGGAAAATCTGCACTTATTTATACAATAACCATTTGTTAAGTGAATAAATGCATGAGTTGAAGCACACAATGGTAAATCCTTGGATAAACACTTTCTTCTGCAGGGTGCTGATGACTGCATTCTCTTCGATAGGCACAGTGTATTTAGTGTGGCTGGTCCTCGCTAGTGCTCGCTAGTGTCTGCTTGTTATTCTCACCATAGCATCTTCAAAAGATGTCCAAATAATTATGTTAAACTTTGAGAAGCTTGCAAACCTGTGAAGGAGGATTGAGATCCCTCACTCTTCCCTTTAAACTCTCTGATAGGATAACTTTTCAAGACTATTTTTTTTCTTTTTATTTATGTGTATGTGTTTGTGTGAGTGCATGACATCCTCTTTTTTAACTTTTTAATTTTTTTCATTTGTTTATTTTTAAGAGATTCTACAATATAAGAGCACAGTTGTTTTCAGACCACATTGATGTTGCTCAGTTTGCCATACAATTAGGTAATTGGTGCTAGCATCAACAGATGAGGGATACCATTCATCGACTGTTTTTCTGGGACTGTGTTACTTCACTCAGCATGATATCTTCTAGCTCCATCCATTTACCTGCAAAGTTCATGATGTCGTCTTTCTTTACTGCTGCATAGAACTCCATTGTGTAGATGTACCACATTTTCTCTAGCCATTCTTCAGTTGAGGGGTGCTTGGGTTGGTTCCAGCTCCTTCATATTGTGAAGAGAGCTACAAAAAAACATGGCTGTGCATGTATCTCTGCAGTGAGATGAGTCTTGTGGGTACAAGCCAAGGAGTGGTATGGCTGGGTCGGGTGGGAAGTTCATTCCAAGTCATCCAAGGGTTCTCCACACTGCTTTCCATAGTGGCTGTACAAGTTTACATTCCCACCAGCAGTAGATGAGTGTTCCCCTTTCCCCACAACCTCTCCAGCACTTGGTATCATTTGTTTTCTTGATCCTAGCCAGTCTTATTGGAGTAAGATGATATCTTTTTTTTCTTTTTTTCAGTAAGATGATATCTTAAAGTGGTTTTAATTTCCACTTCCTTAATTATTAGTGATATTGAACACTTTTTAAGATGTTTCTCGCCGGGCGTGGTGGCGGACGCCTTTAATCCTAGCACTCAAGAGGCAGAGGCAGGTGGATCTTTAAGAGTTCAAGGCCAGCCTGGTCTACAGAGTGAGTTCCAGGACAGCTGGGGCTAACAAAGAAAAAAGAAAACCCAAATGACCCACTCCAAAGATGGAGCAAAGCGCTAAACAGTCTTTCACGCGTGAGGAATTAGAGATGGACTGAGAAACAAAACATCTTTTTTTTTTTTTTTTGGTCTTTTCGAGACAGGGTCTCCTTTAGCCCCCAGATGTCCCTGGAACTCACTATGTAGACCAGTGTGCCTTTGAACTCTCAGAGATCCAACCACCTCTGCCTCTTGGTGATAGCGATTAAGGCGTCCGCCACCCGCCCGCGAGAAACATCTTAAAAGTGTTCAATCTCACTAATAATTAAGTGAAGTGGAAATAAAACCACTTTAAGATATCATCTTACTGAAAAAAAGAAAAAAAAGATATCTCTTACTCCAATAAGACGGCTAGGCTCAGCAAACAAATGATACCACGTGCTTGAGATGTTGTGGGGAAAGGGGAACCACTCATCCACCAATGGTGGGAATGTAAATTTGTACAGCCCCACTATGGAAACGCAGTGTGGAGAACCCTTGGATGACTTGGAATGAATTGCCACCCGACCCAGCCATTACCACTCCTAGGCATGTACCCCACAAGACTCATCCTATGCCAGAGATACATGCACAGCCCATGTTTTTTTGTAGCTCTCTCACAATATGAAGGAGCTGGAACCAACCCAAGCACCCTTCAACTGAAGATGGTAGAGGGAAAATTGTGGTACATCTACACCTGGAAGTTCTATGCAGCAGTTAAAGAAACATGACATCACAAACTTTGCAAATAAATGGTGGAGGCTGAAGATATCAGCTGAGTAAAGTAACACATCCCAGAAAACACAGTCGCTGAATGGTATCCCTCCTCTGTTGATGCTAGCACCCCAATTTTACCTATTGTACTGCGCAAAAACTGAGCAAACATCATGTGGTCTGAAAAACAAACCTGTGCTTCTTTACATTGTTTTAGAATCTCTTCAAAATAAACAAATGAACAAAATTAAAAAAAAGTAAAAAGCGGATGTCATGCACTCCACACACAACCATAAACCCCCCCCCCATAAATAAAAAGAAAAAAAAGTCTTGAAAGTTATCCTATCAGAGAGTTTAAAGGGAAGAGTGAGGGATCTCAATCCTCCTTCACAGGTCTGCAAGCTTCTCAAAGTTTAACATAATTATTTGGACATCTTTTGAAGATGCTATGGTGAGAATAACAAGCAGACACTAGCGAGCACTAGCGAGGACCAGCCACACTAAATACACTGTGCCTATCGAAGAGAATGCAGTCATCAGCACCCTGCAGAAGAAAGTGTTTATCCAAGGATTTACCATTGTGTGCTTCAACTCATGCATTTATTCACTTAAACCAAATGGTTATTTGTATAAAATAGTTGCAGATTTTCCTTGAACACTCTTTCTATGGCTCTTTTTTCATGGATGGTCCATTCCCTTGTTCTAATTCAATGATTAAACTTTGAGTCTTAGAAATCATGTTTTTTGCTATTTTTAAAAGCCCAAATTTAGAGTTGGACCAGCTTAATATTCTTATTTTCCTACTTATTTTCAGGTTTTTTTTNTTTGTTTTTTGAGTAGTTTATATATTCTGGAAATCAATGCTTTGTCAGATGTTTCTGTGGTGAAGGTTTCCTCCCACTCTGTGGGATTTCTCTTCACTTCCTTGATTGTTTCTTTTGATGTACAGAAGCTTTTGAGTATAATGAGGTCCCATTTGTCAATTGTTGGCCTTAATTCTTGCACACCTGCTGTCTGATTTAGGAAGTCTTTTCCTACACCTATGTCTTATAGTCTGCTGCCAACTTTTTCTTCTATCGCCTTCAGAGTTTGGGGTTTCATATTGAGGTCTTTAATCCATTTGGAGTTGACTTTTGTACAGGGCAAGAGGTAGGGGTCTAATTTCATTCTTCTACAAGTGGTGATCCAGTTTTGCCAACACAACTTGCCGTCTTTCCTCCATTGTGTCTTCTTGGCCCCCTTGTCAAATATGAGATGGCTGAAATTGAATGTTCTCAAGTTTGGACCTTCAGTTTTATTCCATTGGTCAACAGGTCTGTTTTTATGCCAGTACCAGGCTGTTTTTATGACTATAGCCCTGTAGTATAGGTTGAAGTCTCACTTACAACCATTATTACTCAAATTGTTCAGAAGGATACATAGGGAATTTTGCCAAATTCCTTCTATGAAGCCAGCCTCACTCTATGTCTATGGCCTTCTGCATTGCTGAGATATGTTGGGAATTTCTGAAGGCCTTAAAATCATCTCAGTCTTTAGAGTGTTTTACCAACATTTTGGTTGGGAAATGTTACTCCATGCTTCTATCCTCAGAGTGAGCCACACTAACCCTATGAATGATTTCTGTAATGACCACCTGTGTCCCAGGGAGCAGCATCAGCATAAGGCTGATTCCACCTTAGGACACTATGGGGACCCACACTAGCCACCTCAGCATGATGCACAGCTTCAGTCCAACCTGCCACTCCCAGGAAGAGGGAACATCAGATGGAAATTTCCTTTATTGAATTTAACTGCAAGCATGCCTGTGAGGCATTTTATTGAGTGGTGGGTGATTTAAGAGGATCTACCTCACGGTGAGTGGTACTATTCTGCTTCTGGGTTGTATAAGAAGGTAGGCTGAGCCGCTGCCATAGAACCAAGCCAGTCAGCAGTGTTCTTTCATGCTCTGTGCTTCAGGTCCTGCACTGGCTTCCCTCAGTGAAGAACTGTGATCAGGACATTTACATCCAATAAAACCTTCCCTCTCCAAGTACAGTTTTGTCAGAGTGTTTTATCACAGCAATAGAAAAGCAAACCAGAATGGTCAGCCACAGACAGGTCAGAACAAGCAACACACTTGTGTCCATCCAGGGTGAAGCACAGAGACAGTTATTCATAGCTGTGGATGAACTAGCCTGAGAACATTCAAAGAACAATGGAAACAATGTTCAGTGTGCTTAGCAGAGTTCATTCCTTTTAATGTGCAAAGCCTCATGGGGGTGGGGACAAGTCTTTCATTTCTAGATTTTGGAAATCTTAATTTTGTTTTCTTCCTGAATATTCATGGCTGTTGTTATAGAACAGATGTTGGCACCACTCAGAATGAAAAAAGGTTGACACTGGTGTCTATCTTCTACTTCTTGGTAAATAAAAGAAGCTGTAGAGGAGAACAGGGATGGACGGACAATACCTTGGGGCAAAAGTCACAGTGGCCTCCTTACAGTTTCTTATAGGGAGCTGTGATGAGACCAGGGCTGACCATGCAAGACCTCTGTGACAAAACCCGTTATCTCAACTATATTAACTTCAGTTGTGATCAAAATCAAAGAGATTCATTACAGCACTCCTGAAAGATGTACAAATTTGGGAAGAAATACAAACAACTACTTTGAAGTCTAGATAGGATACGGTGCTATGGACTCACTGCTTTTAGTCACTATAAAAATGTGTCCTATACTGTATAAAATATTTAATCTATGGACATAAAGTGGGTTTTGANGATTTAAGAGGATCTACCTCACGGTGAGTGGTACTATTCTGCTTCTGGGTTGTATAAGAAGGTAGGCTGAGCCGCTGCCATAGAACCAAGCCAGTCAGCAGTGTTCTTTCATGCTCTGTGCATCAGGTCCTGCACTGGCTTCCCTCAGTGAAGAACTGTGATCAGGACATTTACATCCAATAAAACCTTCCCTCTCCAAGTACAGTTTTGTCAGAGTGTTTTATCACAGCAATAGAAAAGCAAACCAGAATGGTCAGCCACAGACAGGTCAGAACAAGCAACACACTTGTGTCCATCCAGGGTGAAGCACAGAGACAGTTATTCATAGCTGTGGATGAACTAGCCTGAGAACATTCAAAGAACAATGGAAACAATGTTCAGTGTGCTTAGCAGAGTTCATTCCTTTTAATGTGCAAAGCCTCATGGGGGTGGGGACAAGTCTTTCATTTCTAGATTTTGGAAATCTTAATTTTGTTTTCTTCCTGAATATTCATGGCTGTTGTTATAGAACAGATGTTGGCACCACTCAGAATGAAAAAAGGTTGACACTGGTGTCTATCTTCTACTTCTTGGTAAATAAAAGAAGCTGTAGAGGAGAACAGGGATGGACGGACAATACCTTGGGGCAAAAGTCACAGTGGCCTCCTTACAGTTTCTTATAGGGAGCTGTGATGAGACCAGGGCTGACCATGCAAGACCTCTGTGACAAAACCCGTTATCTCAACTATATTAACTTCAGTTGTGATCAAAATCAAAGAGATTCATTACAGCACTCCTGAAAGATGTACAAATTTGGGAAGAAATACAAACAACTACTTTGAAGTCTAGATAGGATACGGTGCTATGGACTCACTGCTTTTAGTCACTATAAAAATGTGTCCTATACTGTATAAAATATTTAATCTATGGACATAAAGTGGGTTTTAAATTATTTTCATCACATAGGTACAAGAAAAAACCTTTCTAAATCAGACAGCAGCTGCACAGGAAATAAGGTCAACAATTGACAAATGGGAACTCATTAGACTCAAAAACTTCTGTACAGCAAAAGAAACAACAAAGGAAGCAAAGAGAAAACCCACAGAGTGGGAGGAAACCTTCACCACAGATATATCTGACAAAGCATCAGTTTCCAGAATATATAAACTTCTCAAAAAACAAAGAAGAATGAAAACAAATGACCCACTCAAAGAGTTGAACAGAGACTTCACCTGTAAGGAATTAGAGATGGCTGAGAAACATCTTAAAAAGTCTTCAACGTCGCTAATAATTAAATCCAGATGTATCAACGACCTCAATGCAAAATCTGAAACTCTGAAAATGATAGAAGAAAACATTGGTAGTAACCTGATAGTCCTTTAAGAAAAGAAATAATTAAAATACAAGAAATTGTAAAATGAAAAAGACAGATAATAATGGAAGGCATAACTTACGAGGCAGTGGGGCGGAGGGCAGGAAATCTGAACATGATCAAATTCCATTGTATGATACCCTAGGTTCAATATAAACACATCAATTAAAAACAACAGTTGAATATAATTTAATAAATTAATTGCATGTCTGAAACCTCCCCAGAATCATAGCTGGCCAGCACAGTACATTATGGAATGTCCACTGCTCACCCCTGTGATCAAGAAGCTGTCTGAAACCTGAGGAAGAGGGTTACATTGCCTGTCACTAGCCCAGGAAAAGACCCAAAGCCAATGCTTGGAAACAACTCCGGAAGTGTGCATTGTGTAAATGTGAGGAGCTTAGCTGGATCTCTAGAACCCATGGGAGAAAATACTGATCATGGTGAGACATGTTTGTCATCCCAGCAATTCTGGAGATGGGCATTGTGGCAAGCCAGCCTAGGAAAGACGACAAGCTCCAGCCAGCCAGGGAGCCTGTCTCCATAGGCAGGAATGCACAAAGCTGGAGGAACAGCAGCACCCACATGTGTGTGCACGCACACATGCACACACATGTACACCCACACATACACACACACACATACACACACATACACACACATATAGAGGCAGGATCCAAATGAAAAATTCAAGGGTGATTTCCATTAAACATATATGTCAATCATGCTGTTATTTAGCCAAAAAATGTAAGTCTAACCATTGCGGTGACTCCTGTGCATGGACTTGTACATGTGAGTGTGAAGTTTAATAGGAAAGTAAAGGAAATATAAAGGCAGTCTGGAAAACATTTCTTTCAAATGGTAGTTTATAAATTCTGAAACCATAACTTTACATGTTAAAAAATGAATATTGAAGAATTAAGAAAGAAATGAATGTTGCCACAAGCTGTCCACTTTTGCATGCTGTTTGATGAGCAGCATATAGAAGGAAGTGTGGGCAATGGCATTGGGTTTTGAAATGGTAAATTTTATTCTTTTACAATGTTATACGTGTGCACTGTGTATTTCAGTCCCTTCCCCTGACCCCGTCCCTGTTTTCTCCCCACAGCTGCCACACCCCTGCTAGGAGTCTCCCCTATTCACTACTTTGATTGGTTCAGTCTCTGGCAGTGTTTAATCATGCTCATCTCTATATGATCCTGAGTTTGCATGTCATCGTTGGCCTACTGGCTCATAGTTGGCATACACTTGGACATTATGCCTCCCAGTCTCCCAGAATCTGTCAGAGAACAGCATGGGTTAAGGCCCATGAAAAAACTTCCTCACTGCAGCCCACTGTTAGAGGTTATTCTGTGGATGCAGTGCTGTTACATACAGCAGCTGTGAGTTTCTGGTTGCCTTGTCCATTCCCTGCCTCAAAGATGGTGTTTAAGCATAGGTGTAACTGGATTGGAAGAATTAACTCTCCCACATTGCATCTTGCTATGCATTATCTCAGCCCTTCTATGCGTGAATGTATCAATGACAAAAATACAAACTTTTTTCTTGGCTGTGCCAAAATAAAAGCTCAAACTGGATTCTAAACATGAAAAAAGAACAGCTGAACATGATGTTTACTCATGAAAGTCAGAACACAACCATTATTCTGTGCTTCAAGGAGATCCACAGCAAGGTTAGCATGCTTTTCCCTCAGGATGTTTTGATCAACAGATCAAACATTAACTGCCGCAGAAATAATTAGGGAATGAGGAGTTCATTCATTTTCCATGTTTGAAGAGTTTTGTGTGTCCTACTGACACCCTGGTTTTTAGATTATTTTAGCTATTATCAGGTGAGTCACATTTGTGCATTTTTCTTTGTATCTGGCTGCCATTTTGGAGCATCATGGTGAAGGAAGATATTAACTAATATAAAGCAGTTTACTTTGCAGAATGGTCCTGATGTCTGGGGTAGATGACTGAGTGTGGTCAATAGCTAACTGGGCTACATTAGCACTATTTTTTATAAGGATTTCCCTTTGGGCCTTTGCAATGATAATAAGCCAAATGCTTTTATAATGAGATTTGAAGTAAATTTCATTGATCTTCATGTTTATGATGGTCTTGCTTTCCAAAGTACATTTGTGAGCTGGACAAATACATAGCTCCATACAACGGGAAGAGTTAATTAGCCCATATCAGTCATCACTGTAGGAAACCAGGCTCAAGAAGGGATCTCTTTCTCCTGGGATCCTTAGTACATGTTACCTATGATTATAACTTTTAAAAACTATTCATTGTGATGTCACTCAGCCACATGTGGAGGTAAACACTTGAACCCTGTCCACTGGATTACAGTGAAAAGGGAAGATGCAAGACAACCACCAGCAGATGTCCTAAACTGTGGGGCCAAAGGCTGACAACCTTTCCATTGCTCACCTGTCTCGTCTAGCAACTACACCAGGCAATGCCCTATTGGCACTCTTGGATCCTCCAGGCTGCTGCCTGACTGGCACTCTACAGCCTAATTCTCACCTGGGAACTCACCACACATCATAGCTGGAGACCTGATAGGTCTCCTTCCTGCCCCATACCAGCTTCCATGGTTGGTGGTCTGACTGACTGCCGTCCAACCCACTGGTCACTAATACACAAGCCTAATGGGCTAAGATTACACTCACAAATAACAGCCAGTAGTCCTTCTCTGATGGTAAGAAGGACTCATCTTTTTATTCATAGCATTCTGTTTTTATACCAAGAGTGACATCATATCTCAGGGCTTGGTTTCAGACTTGTGCCCTATGTTCCATAACATCAGGAGTACTTATCAATGTCTTTGATCCCAAGGTGTCACAGGCATGTTAATGCAAACGCAAATCTTGCCTAAGGCCAGGTTTCAATCCAGGGCTTGGCTTCATATAATATCACAAGGTTCCCAATTCTGGCTTCAGGCAGGCTATAAGCATGAACATTAACTGGGAAATTCTTAAGAAGACAGCTCTGTTATTTTCAACTAGTTTTGTGAGAATATCACAATGTATTTTTATAATGTTAAATACTTCCTTAAATCCTCACAATCCTAATTCCCCCTTCCCTTGTTATAAAAAATTGTGTCCAGTTTGGGCTACCCATATAGGCTTAGGTTTGGAACCAACCCCAGGAACATGGTTGATGCACCAGGGGCCTCTTAAAGAAACCTTATTCTCTTCCCAGAAACTGTAGATTGTCAGGATCTCCTTAGCTAGAGGTCAGGCGCTGCACTTAACCTATACTCTCTGTGTGGGAATTTTCTTTGGATTGAGCCTAAACAGGACTTATGCATGCTGAGTTCAGATGGGCACCTTCCCAGATGTGCCTAGAAAACATGGCTTCCTTACATTCATCTGTCAATTTTGGCTCTTACAATCTTTTTGCAGATCTTCCACAATGGTCCTGAGACTTGGGAGGAGAGCTTGTGATATACCTGTCTCATATTCTCTGCATCTTGTGAGTCTCTGTACTGACATCTGTTGCCAAAAGAAATTTCTATGCTAAGAGCTGAGAGATGCATTACTCTATGAATATAACAATAAGTCATTAAGACTTGATGTAATACCATATCAGTTTAACAGAATCATAGCAATAGTTTCTTTCTTAAGGTCTATGACCTGTCTAGCCACAGGGTCTTGACCTCAATTCCTGTGCCAGGTATGGGTTTCATCTTTGGGGCATGCCTTTAATCCAGTCAGAGAGTGATTGAACAGGTCCATAATATTTATGTCACTAGTGCACAAGTGGGCATGTCCTGCCAGGCCAATCATCATTGTAAATCACAGGGTTCACAGCTGAGTAATGTCGATGACTGCTTTTCTCCTTCAGTACTGTGGAAAGCACCTTCCAGCACTATAAAAACAGCCATTAGGGTTTGAAACTTCCAGGTCAATACCAGCTTGATTTCTTTATGTACTATGACTCAGTTATGTGTTGCCTTCAGTATTACTTTCAAGTTCTAGAGGATAAACAAGAGCAAAACAAATACCCTGTAATATTTGGGGATCTCTGGTAACTCACGGGCAAAAAAAACTCCAAAAGACATAACCCATTCATAGCCTAAAGCTTTTTATTTGCCTGTGTGTCATATAAATGTATATAACATATAATATAATGTAGATAGATAGATAGATAGATAGATAGATAGATAGATAGATAGATAGATATTAGGAAGTTTATACAGTAGTAGGTTAGTATATAACACAACCATATAAAAAAGCCTTCCAGAATATACAGGTTTGGAAAGACACAGTAGAGGAGGAAGTAAAGGAAGGGATAACTAACACTAAAGGCTATTAGAATCATGTGCAGGACAGTGTTTCATATTGTGCTTCCCAGACATTATTCTCCATGTCTTGGATGATATGTCAAGGGCACTAGAATTTAGTAAATATTTGCATGTACACACATATATCACACACATACAAATGTATACATGTATGTGTTCACATATTTTATATTACATATAACTATTCATGTATAACTTTACAAATATACAAGAACATATTATGAAAAAATAAATATATTATGTATTTTTTTCATTTTACTTTACTTATCTTAAAATATAGCAATTTAGTTTGCACAGAAAAATATAAAAAGAGCATGCCCCCATGGTAATCATTTACCCCCGTAGTTATTACTTTTCCCTTAAATTTTGTAATTATCCAGCATTGCAATATGCCTTTTGATTCTACCCATCAAACTTTAGTTAACAAGTATCATAAGCTTTTAAAGAGTCTGGCCTGGGAGCTACATATATTAGAGAAACAGTTTCATTTATGGGATCCTTGAAAAGACATCATGAAAGACAGAACAATAGAACTTATGTTTAACATTGATCACCATTCAGCACACATTGTGTGCAATGAGTGGATCCAAGACACAATGATAAAATTGATGTGAAGATATACTGAGATCATTTATATCAAAATATTTTCCAATCATATATAGTTATGAAGAACTGATCTGGCTGTACAGGTAATCAAATTATATGAATGTACAAAAAGGACCACTATGAAGAGTCTGAAACCCCAGTACTAGCTCAGTCCACAAGCTGGATGTCTCAGCAGTCCCCATCCGGCACTGAAGGTTTGAAGGATTCTTGGAGAGACATGAGTCTTCAGTACACATTGGAAGGTTGAAAAGCTGTATCTCATGTCTTCACAATAGAAGAGCTCAATTGTTTTCAGGTCATGGGGAATAGAACATTAATGTTGTTCAGTTTGCCTTACAACTAGGTAATTGGAACTAGCATCCAAAGATGAGGGATACCATTCATCTTTTGTTTTCTGGGACTGCGTTACTTCACTTAACATGATATATTCTAGTTCCATCCATTTACCTGGTCTACAGAGCGAGTTCCAGGCCAGCAAGTGTAACAGGGAGACCCTGTCTCAAAAAGAAAAAAGAAAGAAAGAAAGAAAGAAGGAAAGAAAGAAAGAAAGAAAGAAAGAAAGAAAGAAAGAAAGAAAGAAAGAAAGAAAGAAAAGAAAACATCATGAACGTTGCAGATAAATGGATGGAAACTTCAGTGCCAGGTGGGGACTGCTGAGATATCCATCCTTGAACTCACAGAGATCTGCCTGCCTCTGCCTCCCAAGTGCTAGGATTAAAGGCATGTGCCACCATGCCCAGATGATGTCATCTTTCTTTACCACTGCATAGAACTACATTGTGTAGATGTATCACATTTTCTCTATCCACTCATCAGTTGAGGGGCACTTGGGTTGGTTTCAGCTCTTTGCTATTGTGAAGAGAGCTGCAGTAAACATGCCTGTGCATGTATCTCTGTGTTAAGATGAGTCTTGTGGGCATATACCCAGGAGTGGTATGACTGGGTCAGGTGGGAGTGGAGGCATGTTCCCCTTTCCCCACAACCTCTCCAGCACTTGGTATCATTTGTTTTCTTGATGCTAGCCAGGCTTATCAGTGTGAGATGATATCTTAAAGTGGTTTTAATTTTCATTTCCTTAATTATTAGCATATTGAATATTTTTTAATTTTTTTTATTTATTTATTTATTTTTGTATGTGTATGAATGTACTGTCTGCATGCAGGTCTGTGCACCCGTGTCGTGCAATGCCGCGGAGGTCAGAAGAGGGTCTCGGATTCCCCTGGAACTGGAGTTCTCCTGGAATTGGAGTTACAGACGGTTCTTAGCTGCCATATTGAATATTTTTAAGATGTTTCTCAGCCATCTCTAATTCCTCACTTGTGAAGTCTCTTGTTCAGCTCTTTGCTCCATCTTTTGAGTGGGTCATTTGTTTTCTTTCTTCTTTGTTTTTTGAGAAGTTTATATATTCTGGAAATCTATGCCTTGTCAGATGTATCTGTGGTGAAGGTTTCCTCCCACTCTGTGGGTTTTCTCTTTGCTTCCTTTATTGTTTCTTTTGCTGTACAGAAGCTTTTGAGTTTAATGAGGTCCCATTTGTCAATTGTTGACCTTATTTCCTGTGCAGCTGCTGTCTGATTTAGAAAGGTTTTTTCTTATACCTATGTGATGAAAATAATTCAAAACCCACTTTATGTCCATAGATTAAATATTTTATACAGTATAGGACACATTTTTATAGTGACTAAAAGCAGTGAGTCCATAGCACCGTATCCTATCTAGATTTCATAGTAGTTGTTTGCATTTCTTCCCAAATTTGTACATCTTTCAGAAGTGCTGTAGTGAGTCTCTTTGATTTTGATCACAACTGAAGTTAATATAGTTGAGATAATGGGTTTTGTCACAGAGGTCTTGCATGGTCAGCCCTGGTCTCATCCCACCTCCCTACAAGAAACTGGAAGGAGGCCACTGTGACTTTTGCCCCAGGGTATTGTCCATCCATCCCTGTTCTCCTCTACAGCTTCTTTTATTTACCAAGAAGTAGAAGATAGACACCAGTGTCAACCTTTTTTCATTCTGAGTGGTGCCAACATCTGTTCTATAACAACAGCCATGAATATTCAGGAAGAAAACAAAATTAAGATTTCCAAAATCTAGAAATAAAAGACTTGTCCCCACCCCTATGAGGCTTTGCACATTAAAAGGAATGAACTGTGCTAAGTACACTGAGCATTGTTTCCATTGTTCTTTGAATGTTCTCAGGCTAGTTCATCCACAGCTATGAATAACTGTCTCTGTGCCTCATTCTGGATGGACACAAGTGTGTTGCTTGTTCTGACCTGTCTGTGGCTGACCATTCTGGTTTGCTTTTCTATTGCTGTGATAAAACACTCTGACAAAAACGTACTTGGAGAGGGAAGGTTTTATTGTACGTACATGTCCTGATCACAGTTCATCACTGAGGGAAGCCAGTGCAGGACCTGAGGCACAGAGCATGAAAGAACACTGCTGACTGGCTTGGTTCTATGGCAGCGGCTCAGCCTGCCTTCTTATACAACCCAAGTGCCCCTCAACTGAGAAGTGGATAGAGAAAAGGTGGTACATCTACAGAATGGAATTCTATGCAGCGATAAAGAAATATGACATCATGAACTTTGCAGCTTAATGCATGGAACTTGAATTCATTATGCTAAGTGAAATAACACAGTTCCAGAGAAACAAATGATGAATGGTATCCGTCATTTCTGGATGCTAGCACCAAATCCATAGTTGAAAGGTAAGCTGAGAAAAGTTGATGCTATATTTCTTTTTATCTGAAGGCAACTATGATGTTATAATGTGAATTCCTTAATGGGGTCTAGAATTAACTGACCACTTATTTTCAGACTTTGTAATTGTGGTATTTGTATGGAGGGTATGTATTCATATATTAGAGTAATATAAAATTAAATGGAAAAATGTGAACTCCTAAAGAAAAGGACTATCAGTTCCACTCCAGGCCTCCCCGTGCTCCTGGTGTGGGTCCATGCCATCGAGTCTGGTTCACTCACCAGGCATCACATCCGTAAGGAGAACTGACTCTCCCTCTCCTAGAATCCATCGGTTGCTAATATGTATTCAGGTAGAGTGCAGGCTTCATGCCCACCTCCCCATCCATGCTGGGCCCCTGTCTGGCTTCTGTTTGCACAAGTATTATGCCTGCTGTCATAGGCTCCAGGGATTGAGAGTGCAACTAACCTGTGGTGTCCACACAACACAGCTTGTATTCACCTACCACTTCTGGATCTTACAATTTTTCTGCCCCTTCCACAATGGATCTGAGATTTAGGAGAATGTATGGTATAGGTGTCTTAGTTAAAGCTGAGTACCCCATGGTCTCTTATTCTCTGTATGTTGACTATTTGAGTGTCTTGGTGTTAATCACCTTCTGCTAGAAGAAGAAGCTTCTCCAGTGGGAGTGAGAGATGCCCTGTCTATGGGCATAACACTGAGTCACTTTGAATCAGTTTAATAGCATTTCAATGAGTGGAATGATAGCAGTAGGCTCTCCCCGATGGCCTGTGATTTGTCTAGCCACAGTCTCTCCCTGATAGTAGTGACTGGTAGAGACTCCCTTTGGGGAAGCTGGACTTAAATTCACTCCCACTGCGTTAATGGAACATATTATTTGTTGTTCATTGATTACACAAATTCAAATTTCTTACCAGAATGAAGAATCACTGCAACTCTAATACTGGAATATTGTATCTCTGACAAGTCATCATTTCTAGACAGTACAGCCATGCCTGTATTAATATATTCAGTGTTTTATGTGTTCAAATTGCTATGTTAGATTAAACTGGAAGAAATAAGATTAAAGGGTATGAATATTTTTGTGATTATCTTCCACATTTTAATTCCATGTTTTGAGTTTTCTTGCTAAATTTACTGTACCACTCCATGTCAGCAGTTTTCTGTGGTCATTCATATATTCTGTATTCAGCACATTTTTTGAAGTTCATACAGTCATTAATGATCCAACACGATGTAAAACTAAATTACTTTTAAATTGTGAAGTATTCCTTGCTATACTTCCACTTTTATTTGATTCCTTGGAAAGGATTTTTTAATGTAGTTTAATCTGTGTGAAAATATAAATAACTTCAGTACATACCTATCAACTTGTTAGAAAAACATTCATATATGTTTTCTTCACTAGTTTTCCCAGTTTTCATTACATACAGCTACATAGGTCATTCTTTAGCCTCTTCCATCTTTTGAATATATTGGTCCTAAATTATTTTAAAATAGTTCATTTCTTTGTATTTCATGTGTGTGAGTTCTTTGTGTCCATATATGTAAGAGTACCCTTGTCATTAAACACCCATGGAGGTCAGAAGTGGGCATCAGATTGCCCTGTAACTGGATTGTGGTTTTTAGCCACACTGTGAGTGCTAGGAATCGAACCCAAGTTCTCTGAAAGAGCAGTCTGTGATCTTAACTGCTGGACCATCTCTCCAGCCCCATGCTAAATTATTTTAATTTTGCTTTCCAAATTAAAACCCAAGAAAAACCAAGTTTTAAAAAGTGCCATTAAAGAAGAAAATTAAAGTGCTTTGTAAAATATAAAGGTCAATCAGTGTATTATTATTAACATTTATCTCCTGGGAATTCTTGTTAAATTAGTATGAGTTTAAGAATTTAGTAGTATTAAGTTATAATAAAAACAAAAGCCTATACCTTATAGTTATTAAATCACTGATCTAAGAGCAATGAATAATAATAATTAAATTAGTGAAATTAATCCCCAAAGACATCCATTAACTAATATCCTATTTGGGAAGAAAATCCATGTTCAGTGGAAGGTAAAGACAAACCACAGAAAGGCAAAATGAATATATATTTAATATTCATGACTCCCTAATTACTGGAAAGGATGAGCTGTTCCTGGCTTTGAAAAACATCATTCTCAGAAAGTCTAATAGAGCAGGTTCTGCTGGAAGTTAGAAATGCAAGTTCACTGAGCAGAAGTTTTGAGCAGTTACCTAAGTTGTATATCTGAGTTTTTAATAATTGTTCTCCAAAGCGCATTTCCTCCAGCCTGGCAATGCTGTTAGCATGCATTTGTTTGGCCAGCTTCAGTTCCAGCTTCATAAAGTATTATATATTCGTCTTGCAAAGGGAAGAAGCCATTCTGGAAGCACAGTGGAAGGAGTGGAGACCCCAGGCTGGATCAACTGTGAACCCACTGAAGGGAGATGGGACTTTTCTCTTTCTCTGAACTGAGACCATGTGGAAAATTCCCTTGATGAGTAGAAAAGGATTGGATTACGAGAAGATAGCCTGCAAATCTCTACAAAGACTACACCCCTGCTCCATACTGACTCTTGCCTTTGTTGATATGAGAAATATGAAACCTTCCCAAGGTTATGCTGTGATCATGGAATGCTATCATTCGGTTAGATTGGCACTGTGAAATGTTAAGTCATGACATGTCAGCTTCATGAAAGACAGCAAAGAGGTGTAAGTATGAGATGGACAGCAGAGCACAGTCCACTGCCCTTGGCCATCTTTTAAATATATGTATAGGTATAATTTTGTGCATTTCATTCAATGCATCTTATTCATATTTGAATGAATTCCTCCCCTATCTCCAGCACCCACAATAGCCATGCACCGAATTTCATGCATTTTGTCATACACATTAAGTTCTATGGAATCGAGTTTGTGTAGCCAGATATCCGTTGGTGTAAGAACATCCACTGGAGTCTAGTCAGCCTGTCTAGTTCCACTCCTTTAAAGAAGCCTGACTCTCCCTCACCCAGGAGTTATCATCTGCCAAGAGGTCTGAAGCCAAGGTTGGGACCCGAACCCCTTTCCCCAGGTCTCTCGGTTTTCATCTGATTGAGTTTGCATGGGCATTGTGAATGCTTCCACCATTGCTGTAGGGGTCTTGGGTGTACTGTCACCATTACTGTACCCGAATATGAGCACGTTCCCTGAAGCCAGGAAAACTATGCCCTTGTGGTCACCAGCCACATCTGGCTATTACAGTTACTCAGCTTCATCTTCCACAATGGTCCCTGAGCAATAGGTGGATGAGTATTATTACCCATTTTGGGGGGTTGGACCTGTGCATAAATGTAATTAAATGACAGTGATAACAGCTATCAGTGATAGGTCATTTCCTATTTTTCACAGAGTAAACAGTGCTTCCTATTTTCTCTGACCTAATGAAGGAAGAAATATTTTCATTTTATAGAGCCTGTTACTTTGAATAGTATATCCTTAGCTTACAAGAAGTAGGATACAATTTCAGTTGTACTTCTGAGAGCCTGTGTGTGTGTGTGTGTGTGTGTGTGTGTGTGTGTGTGTGTGTACAGGAAATTAATCATGTAAATAAACATCTTAGTTTAATCTATATCTATATCTATACACATCTTGCTATCTACACGGAGACAAAAAAAGAGAGGCTAGGCAAAGAGTGAGAACTAATAAAAGTAAGATTATATTTCACCAAGTTTAAATCTTTATATGTTATCATCTTGAATAAAACAGTAAATAAAGCCATGTTATCAATGTAATTTGAATAATTCAAAAATAATTGTGCCTCCTTTCGCATTTTAGCTTACCTCAGGGATGTTGGAAGAAATGGGTCTTCCTATTTCACAGAATAATAAAGGTTACAAGTTAGGACAGTTTCATCTTCAAAGCCTTTTATAAATGGCTACAAATATTGCCTTAGCATTAATTTAATCTGTGAAAGCACCCACCAGAGAACAGCCATTATTCATGATTGATGCCGATTTTATTAGCTCCAGTTACCAGAGTAGATGCAACAACTTCAGCACCAGCCTTCCCAAGCCTTTTAAACTGTTAGTACAACCTCAATTTATCTGCTGGTATAAACTTAGTATCTGCTCTCCTTGGGAAGCCTTCCTGTAATGAGCTACAGTGTCTACAGGCGAAGAGAAAGTGGTTTATAACATCAGTCCATCAGCTCTCCAGCTTCCTTGAGCACTCCAAGGCTTTTCCCATTGAGGAAACAGAAATATTTTCCCATGGGGACCATGTCTAGGAGTCAGAGGTGTTGTCTTTTCTTTCTGACACTTCTTGCATTTCCCTCTGCACCCCTCTTCCCAGGAAACAGGAGCAAGTTGAGGTTCAGAACAACCCCTAACATTATGCAGGGTCCCCTCCATGACTGTCGTTGTCCTGCCCTCCCTCATTCAGACACGCACTGAAGTTCTGACCTCAGATCACCTGTGATCAAATTCTGGTCTCTGCTATCACAGTGATGTGCCTGCTGCTGGCTCACTGCAGTGTCTCAGCAATCTCAGTGCCCTCGTTGCTTTCTGTTGCTGTGATACAATGTTCTGACCAAAACCAACTTGTGGAGGTAAGGGTCAAAGTCCGTCACCGAGGGAGCAAACAGGCTGGAAGTCAGTGTAAAAGCTCCTAAGCAGAAACTGAGGCAAGGCCACAGAATAATGCTCTTCACTGGCTGCTGCCCTGGATCGTTCAGCTGCTGCTCTCATACATCCCAGGTCCATGTGCTCAGGGATCACAACATGAACCATGGACATAGCCCTGCTACAGCTGTCGGCAATAAGAAAATCCCCCACAGGCAGGCCCACACAGGCACATTTGATGGAGGGCAGTTCTCTTTGAAATCCCCTCTTCCCAGGTATGCAGAGTCGACAGTGATAGCTAATTAGGATATTCAATATGTTTGATTTTGTCCAGTACCTAGCACTGAGCAGTCATTCATCAATGCAGTCCATAAGTCATATTAGAATCATCATCTGCATCTTTATAAATGCCATTATTTTCCTAAAATAATAACTGCAGTAATGGGAATTTGATAGCCCCCATTCTCTACAACAAAAATTTTAAACCCCTGAAGAAGGAAATTGAGGAAGACAGCAGAAGATGGACAAACCTCCCATGCTCATGGATTGGGAAAATAGATATAGTAAAAATGTCCATTCTACCCAAACTCGTGTACAGATTTAATGCAATCCCAATCAAAATCCCCAAGAGCTTCTTCACAGGCTTGGAAAAAAAAATCCTCAATTTCATTTGGAGAAACAAAAGACCCTGAATAGCCAAAGCAACCCTGAGTGAAAAGAGCAATACATGGGGGATCACTCTACCAGACATCAAACTATACTACTGGGCTATAGTCATAAAAACAGCTTGGTACTGGCACAAAAACAGACCAGTTGACCAATGGAATAAAACTGAAGATCCAAACCTGAGCACATACAATTTCAGCCACCTCATATTTGATAAGGGGGCCAATAAGACACAATGGAGGAAAGAGACCGCATCTTCAGTAAGTGGTTTTTGGCAAAAACTGGATCAACCACCTGTAGAATGAATTAAATTAAACCCCTACCTCTCATCAAGTACAAACAAAAAATGCCCAGGCCCGGAGGGTTTCACGGCAGAATTTTATAAATATTTCGAAAAGACTTAAAACCGTTACTACTTAAAATTGTTTAGAAGGATACAAAGGGAGGGATTCCTCCCAGAATCCTGTCTATGAGGCCAGCATTACGCACTACCAAAACCGGGAAAGATACAAAAAAAAGGAGAACTATAGACCCATTTCCCTATTGAAACAGATGCCAAAATTCTAAACAGGATATATGGCAAATCAATACAGACTCCATCAAGAAAATCATCCACCATGACCAAGTTGGATTCTACCAGAGATCAGGGATGGTTCAACAAATACGAAAATCAATAAACATCAAAACATATAAATGGCTGAAGGACAAAAACCACACCATCACCCATCATCTCAATTGATGCGGAGAAGCCTTTGACAAATCAGCATCCGTTCATGTTAAAGTTCCTGGAGGGAATTGGCCTAGAGGGATCATGCCTCAATGTAATCAAAGCCATATACAGGAAACCGCACAGCGCAATATTCATTCTAATGAGAAAGGACAGAGCATTCCACTTGAAGGTAGGAACGGGGCAAGGCTGCCCCCTGTCACCCACTCCTCTTCAATATAGTGATTGGAACTTGCAAGGGCAATAAGCAAAAAAGGAAATTAAAGGAGTTTAATTGGAAAAGAGAAATCAAGCTATCCCTTTTTGCTGATGATATGATTGTCTACTAAGGGATTCTAAAACTCACCAGAAAACCCCTAGAAAGATTAAGAGCTTTGGTAAATTGGCAGGATACAAAATAATCGGAAAAATCAGTAGCCTTTCTGTACACCAACAACAAGCAACTGAAGAAGGACATACAAGAGACCTCTCACTCACAATAGCCTCAAAAACATAAAGTACCTAGGAACAAACCTAACTAAAGGACACCCAAGGATCTCTACAAACAAAAATTTTAAACCCTGAAAAAGGAAATTAGGAAGACATCAGAAGATGGACAAACCCCATGCTCATGGATTGGGAAAATAAAATAGTAAAAATGTCATCCTACCCAACTAGTGTACAGATTTAATGCGATCCCAATCAAAATCCCAAGAGTTTCTTCTTCACAGGCTGGGAAAAAAATCCTAATTTCATTGGAAAGAACAAAAGACCCCCGAATAGCCAAAGCACCCTGGTGAAAAGAGCAATACAAGGGGATCGCTATACCAACATCAAACTATACACAGGGCTATAGTCCAAAAAACAGCTGGTATCGCACAAAAACAGACAGTTGACCAATGGAATAAAACTGAAGATCCAAACCTGAGCTCATACATTTTCAGCCACCTCATATTTGACAAGGGGGCCAAGAAACACAATGGGAAAGACAGCATCTTCAGCAAGTGGTGTTGGCAAAACTGGATCACCACTTGTAGAAGAATGAATTAAACCCCTACCTCTTCACCCTGATACAAAGGTCAACTCCAGATGGACCAAAGACCTCAACGTGAAAATCCCAAACTCTGGAGGTGATAGAAGAGAAGCTTGGCAGCAGACTACAAGACATAGGTGTAGGAAAAGACTTCCTAAATCAGACAGCAGCCTCACAAGAAATAAGATCACAATGACAAATGGGACCTCATTAAACTCAAAAGCTTCTGTACAGAGATGAAGCAAAAAGTAAGTGAGTGAAAGAACCCACAGAGTGGGAGGAAACCTTCACAGCAGATATATCTGACAAAGCATTAATTTCCAGAGTATACAAGCTATCAAACAAAAAAGAGAAAGAAACAAATGAATCGCTCAAAAATGGAGAAAGATCTGAATAGAGACTTCACAGAGGAGGAATTAGAGATGGCGGAAACACTTAAGAAACTGTTTCAACATCTCTGATAATTAGGAAATGCAAATAAAACATTTAGATATCACTACTCCAATAAAACTGGCTAGGATCAGGAACACGAATGATACCAAGTGCTGAGAGGTGTGCGGGAAAGGGAACACTCATCCATTGCTGGTGGGATGTAAAACTTGTACAGCCACTATGGAAAGCAGTGTGGAGAACCCTGACAAGACTCAAAATGACCTCCATTTGACCCAGTCATACCACTCCTGGGTTATACCCACAAGACACAACTTACTGCAAAGATACAATGCACAGCTATGTTTATTGCAGTCTCTTCACAATAGCAAAAGCTGGAACAGCCCAGTGGCCCCTCAACTGACGACGTGGATAGAGAAAATGTGGTACATGTAACAATGGAGTTCTATGCAGCGGTAAAGAGGGAAAACATCATGAACTTTGCAAGGTAAATGGATGGAGCGGAAGACATTAGTTAAGTGAAGTAACACAGTCCCAGAAAAACAACGACAAATGGTGTCCCTCATATGTGGATGCTAGTACCAACCCAGATATAAATTTTTCTCTTGGAGAGGGATGCATATAAAAGAACAACATCAGAAAGACTGATCAGAAAACTGACTGAATGGTGAATAGGGGGAAGGGGGGATGGGTGGGGAGAGGGACACGGATGTATATTCGATCGGCAAATATTTATTGCATGTGAGTTCCAAGTACCAGTTCCACCTAGCACTGTCTACAGGATACATGGTGTTTTAGGACTTAGTAAAGTAAATATGTGTAATTTAAACAACATTGTTTACAGACTCTGAGAAAACGGAAATGATCTGAGTTTAATGGAGATATAATAAAAAATTGCGTTGTCCACATTTGTTTTAACAAATCTTGTAGAGCAATAATTTGGGATTGGCAACATACAACATGTTCTCTATACATTTCTCTGTTTGTACAGAGTCACCTTGTAGCATTCTCTTTAAATGATTTAATGTAGCAAAAAGTAAGTTTGTTCCCAGTTAATACATATAGTCAGTCCACCAAAACAACATGGGTGAATTTGATGAAAATCCGTGCCTGATCTCCACCCTATAATTATGTATAATCCAATGTCCCTTCTTTGGAGACTAATGGGTTTAAAAAAGGGGGGAGGGGGGGGATACAGACAGACATGAGACCTTCTTAGTCAAAAACTTGCAATTCTGGCAAATTTTAAAACTAACGTACGGGAAAGATGTTTTTGTTCCAACAGGACAAAAGTCACCAACTTTACGGCTGGAGAAAGAAATGATACAGCTTTGCATTGAGTAGGATGTACCAAAAGTGCAACGAAAGTTGGCCCGTCTGAACATTGAAAGGAAGAAAAGCCTCAGATTGCCATAAACATCGAACCCTTCTGTGGATCCTACATTCAACTATTTATAATGAGTCCCTAGAAACTTAGACCTTCTAGGCGCAACAAAGGTATTGATATGACTCGCTGCTATTTTCCTCTGTTGCTCCCCCCCCAGTAGAAAAAGGGAAATATGAACGATGATGACATCGGTCTCCAAGCTGTAAAATTGAGACAACTAATTATAGAGGTAATCTCTTATAAACCGGTAAAAATGCTTCTTTGACGAATAACAACATAAGAACTGGGTGAAAAGGATTATACTCTGTTCGAACCAAATATAATACTAAAGTCCTTGGGCTAGGCACTTAGGCAAATTATATTAATACAGGAATCTGACATCCAGAATGGATTGTTCTACCAGGGAGATTTTGGCCAGTGGATCCAAGGCCCCAAAAAAAGGTAAGGGCTCCTTGCCGCTAAGTTGGGGATAACCTGCAGGAGGAGAGGCGTAAAACCCTGCTGCCGAAGACCTGACGTTAACGAGGGGAGGGATATATTGAGACCGCACATGCTAGTGTACAGATGGCTTCTGAAATGCCAGAGAGTGTTACCAAAGGCCACTAAAACAATAAAGCAAATATAGGTCTCCTTGGGTCAAGCAAGACTCCTCCATCAGCACCAGCTACACCTCACCTGCCTAGAAATACTGTGCAGCAGTGGCAGCCATATGCCTGTATATCCCAAATCTAATTGGCTATTAGCTCTCTCCTTGGAGGAATAAACCATGGCTGATGCCACAAGCTTACATCCTCTAGTGGTTAGGAGATGTTATAGGCCACAGTAAGACCCTGTCATATTTTACAGAAAAAAATGTAATTCATGGATTAACATACCATCCAAACAAACATATGCGTCTATACCAAAGTAACCTACCATAACAATTAGTACTGTTTAAATACCTATATATCTAATTGCTTGTACTTCATTAGTAGGATGGAAAGGTTATTCCTGGACAAACTGTCAGCACATGAAAGGAAACAGCCAGAATTGACCAGAGTCCAAGACAACAGCTCCAGAGAAAGTAGACTGTTTTGCTTCTCATCCACCTGTGCCCTTTTCTAAGCCTAGGGAACAATCTGCAGAAGAGGGGGCATGGTAGAATGTAAGGGTTGTGATTGGGGTGAATGGTGAAACTACAGCAATATAGTCTGGACACTTATTTGATCAAGTTGATTGAACATACAAACCCCCCCCAGCTGGATGGTGGGACACGGGCTATGTGGGTTTTGGCACAACTGCTTGCAAATTGGTTTTACATGAAGGATGCTTGTACTCATAAATTATTACATATTGTTAAAAATGAAAAAAAATAATGAATAGAAAAAAAGAAAGAAAATAAATTTGGGAAGGATTTCAACCAAGAACAAAAAGGATTCAGGAAGCAGCCAGCTGCCCCTGAGTCCTCTTTGCCACTGCCGCACTGAGGCTATCTTCCACCCTGTTGTACCAAAGAAGAGAAATTCTAACGATGCCAGCTCAGCATTCAATTCCCTGATCTGTGAAGCAGACACTGAGAATTGCTGTGAAGAGACTTCTAGATGTGTACACCCAAGGACCAGAAAAAGAGACATGGCTGCCCTGCCTTACCAGATGCTCTGATCAAAGTACATAGTCTTTACACTAGTAGGTGCTTCATCTTCCTGATGTCATAAGAAAGACACAGAAGGCAGAGGGGAGCAGAAATAAATGAGGCAGGAGGGGAAATAATACAGATCCACAGCGCAGTAGGAGTTAGTCTACCCAATTCTGTTAGCTCTGAAGTTGGGTGAAGGACGTAATCCAACAGATGAGGATGGACTTGAGAGTGGGGAGTGAGAACCAGGACAGACAGACAGACAGCAGGCAAACTATCAGAGACCTCAGTCCTTCCATCATAGCAACTGCAATGATTCCAACCCCTAGCTTGGGTGCTCATGCTTAACTAGGCCTCCAAATCTCACACAGACTTACCCACACCTAATTTCAGCCCAGTGCAAAATCATAATTTTATAATATTTTAATAAGATTTATTTTGATTTTTACTCAAACATGTGTATGTGTTGGGGGACTGGGTATTCCACTTGAGTGCAATTGCTCTTGGAGATAAGAAGAGCACAGAGCACGATGAATTGCCTGAAGCTAGAGACAGTGGCAGCATGGACCTAAGAACCTAACTCAGGCCCTCTGTAAGACCAGTGTGTGCTCTTAGTGCTTGGCCATCTCTCCAGCCCCTTACACTGCTTCAAATCACCAAGCTGTACGAATTTGTTACATCAGTGATAGAAAACTAATGATTATAGATATTACCATGACATTCCACCTCTCTTTCAGTTTGCTACATGTTTTGTTCTCCCTGGATACAGACTCCTTTCTTCTTTTGTACGTGTTCCATCTCTGTGGGCAGGTTTAAAACACATGAGCTTTGCAATCTAGTCTGAATCTAATGATCAAATCTGTTTCTATATCCTAATTCAAAAATTATAAAACAGAAAAAATAAAAGTAGTTCAGTTCAATCACTAAATTGAGCCCCCCCCCCTTGTCAGTTCACCAATATCCATCCTATCAAGGAGAGCAGAGTCTTGGGAAATGCGGTTGACAGTACATTCCAGAATGTGGAAGGGTGGGTTTTCTGAAGTGCTTTTTTATGAAGAAGATATGGTGCCAGAGGTTGGGAGGAGAACTTTATCTCCAATAGAGATTCTAAAATACATAAATAGCATGAAACAAAATAAAATAGGCGGAATTGATCATTTATCTGAAAGGAGAGTATCAGGAAAGAATTAAGTTTTTAGGAGTTTTCTCAAATATAGTTAATGATATTTACACACAATTTACAAATCCAAATCCACGAAGAAAGCCTGAACTTCACTAACTTAACATATGGGTTAATCATGGTGTGGTTTCTTACATCCATGTGGAAATACATATGTTTGAATACACATTTATACGGTGTTTTGCTATTCACCATTTTTCACATTTTCTTGACCACATAGGCTCAGCAAAAATAAAATGGCAAGTCGAATAATTAAAAGCACAAGCAGCTGAGATCAAGTTCTGCAAAGATTAGTTCTGGCACAGGTTTTATTTAATGTTGTAGAGTAGTGACCTGGGGAAAGAAAAGTGCATTCATTTGAGAAACTTTATTGACAAAATGAGAATGAGAATGCAACAAAGTCCAACATGCAAAAATTGTTCTCAGAAACTGTGCACGTAAGCATTCAGAGCAATACTGCTAAACATTCGGTCATAAATCCACATCTGGCTCTATAAAGCTTCCCCTCTCAGGATGCTTAGTGAGTCTGCAGTGCAATAGGCAAGAATGGCTAGTGCTAGCAGGTAAAATCTGGTCAGGCATCCTGAGCTCAAGGTTGTGTGTGTGTGTGTGTGTGTGTGTGTGTGTGCGCGCGCGCTAATTTTACCTCTCTCATTTTGAGAGTCATATTCTAATAATTCATTCTTGTGCACCCTCTGGTATCTTCCTCTAAGTATGGTGCATAGTTTACTGAAAAAATACCACCCTAAGGATGACTAAATAATTCTTTTTTTTTAATTTTTTTATTAATTTTATTTATTTCTGTATGTGTATGAATGTACTGTCTGCATGCAAGTTTGTGCACCCATGTCGTGCAATGCCGCGGAAGTCAGAAGACAGTCTCTGATTCCCCTGGAACTGGAGTTCTCTTGGAATTGGAGTTTCAGACGGTTCTCGGCTGCCATGTGGGTGCTGGGGATCGAACCCGGGTCCTCTGTAAGAGCGGTCGGCGCTCTTAACCGCTAGGCCATCTCTCCAGCCCCCAGACTAAATAATTCTTGTCATGCCTATCCCACAATATACAAGCTTCACTGTCACCAAGAGATAAGATAGATCATAGCACCTGAGGCAGTGAAGTCTTTGTTGTTCTGACCAAATAACTTGGACAGCAAGAGAAGGGAAAGGGGGCTTATTTGGACTTGGTCTGTGGTCTAAATGGGTCTGTTGCTTCTGGAATCATGTGTTTGAGCCAGATCATCTCATGGAGGGAACTTGTGATAGAGACCATCTCATGGGAGGAGCATGTAGTGGAGAAACATGAGAAAATATACATAGAATGCTCAGAAGTCATTATGTGTTCATAACTATTTCCAGTAGGGTACTGTCACCATTGTGTGTTCATCACTATTTCTAGTAGGGTACTGTCATCATTGTGTGTTCATCACTATTTCCAGGAGGGTACTGCCATCATTGTGTGTTCATCACTATTTCCAGGAGGATACAGGAGGGTACTGTCATCATTGTGTGTTCATCACTATTTCTAGTGGGGTACTGTCATCATTGTGTGTTCATCACTATTTCCAGGAGGGTACTGTCATCATTGTGTGTTCATCACTATTTCCAGTGGGGTACTGTCATCATTGTGTGTTCATCACTATTTCCAGTGGGGTACTGTCATCATTGTGTGTTCATCACTATTTCAAGTGGGGTACTTTCATCGTTGTGTGTTCATCAATATTTCTAGTAGGGTACTGTCATCTTTGTGTGTTCATCACTATTTCCAGTAGGGTACTGTCATCATTGTGTGTTCATCACTATTTCCAGGAGGGTACTGTCATCATTGTGTGTTCATCACTATTTCCAGTGGGGTACTGTCATCATTGTGTGTTCATCACTATTTCCAGTAGGGTACAGTCATCATTGTTTGTTCATCACTATTTCCAGTAGTGTACTGTCATCATTGTGTGTTCATCACTATTTCTAGTAGGGTACTGTCATCTTTGTGTGTTCATCACTATTTCTAGTAGGGTACTGTCATCTTTGTGTGTTCATCACTATTTCTAGTAGGGTACTGTCATCTTTGTGTGTTCATCACTATTTCTAGTAGGGTACTGTCATCTTTGTGTGTTCATCACTATTTCTAGTAGGGTACTGTCATCTTTGTGTGTTCATCACTATTTCTAGTAGGGTACTGTCATCTTTGTGTGTTCATCACTATTTCTAGTAGGGTACTGTCATCTTTGTGTGTTCATCACTATTTCCAGTAGTGTACTGTCATCATTGTGTGTTCCTCACTATTTCACGTGGGGTACTTTCATCATTGTGTGTTCATCACTATTTCCAGTAGGGTACAGTCATCATTGTTTGTTCATCACTATTTCCAGTGGGGTACTGTCATCGGCTGTCTGGAGCACAAGCTAGTCTGCTCTGTGACTGGCATAGGTTGCTCTAACTTAAAACCACCAGCACCCAGAGCTGAGGACAGTTTCAATATCTCGGAGAAAGCCCCTTCCCCACATCATTGGCACACAAGGTGCTATTAGCCTGTGTCCAATGCCGTGCCAGACATTGCACTGAGAATGTTCCCAATCTTATTTAATTTTCATAAATTTCCCTATGATGTCTCAACAAGCCTCATATGGCAGCTGAGGAAACAGGCTATGAAGTAATAAATAATTTTCCAATGTCATTCAACTAATAAATGAAAGGAAACTCCAGCACTTTAAGAAAACCATACAAAAAATCAATGATCCAAAAGCTGGTTCTTGGAGAGAATAAACAAATAAACAGACCTCTAGCCCAGTTACCAAAGAAAGAGGGAACAACCCAAATCAATAGAATCTGTGACGAAAGGGGAAATCATCACAACAGACAATGAAAATAGCCAGACAATCATAAGGGAATACATCAAAAACTATAGAAACTCTACGAAGTTTTGAAAACCTAGAAGAAATGGATGATATCTAGAAACCTGGAATAGAGTCACCAAAGCTCTACCAAGAAAAGATTGACAGCCTAAATAGAAAACCAATAGTACAGGAAGAAATCGAAATGTAAGTAACCTCCCAAACAAAAAGTGCCCAGGCCCGGATGGTTTTACATCATCACGGCAGAATGTTTATAAAATATTTTCGAAAGACTTACACCGTGACTACTTAATTGTTTAGAAGGATTCAAATGGAGGGACTTCTCCCATATTCTCCCAAAATCCTTCTATGAGGCCAGCATTACGCTACGACCAAAACCAGGGAAAGATACAACCAAAAAGGAGACTATGGACCCATCTCGTTAATGAACACAATGCAAATTCGAAACAGGATTCTTGGCAAAATTCGCAAACAGACTCACATCAAGAAAATCATCCCCCATGAACCAAGTTGGATTCATACAGAGATACAGGAATAGTTCAACATACGCAAATAAATAAATATCATCAAACTATAAGTGAACTGAAGGACAAAAAACACACCATCACTCAATTGGATGCAGAGAAAGCCTTTGACAAAATCCAGCACCTTTTCATGTTTAAAGTCCGGAGGGAATTGGCCTAGAGGGATCATTCTTCAATGTAAATCAAAGCCATATACAGGAAACCCACAGCAATATCATTCGAAATGGGGAAATGACAGAAGCATTCCACTTGAAGGTAGGAATTCGGCAAGGCTGCCGCACTGTCACCACTCTCTTCAATATAGTGCTGGAAATCCTTGCAAGGTCAATAAGGAGCAAGAAAGGGAAATTAAAAGGAGTTCTAATTGAAAAGAGGAAATCAAACTATCAAGCTATCCCTTTTTTGCTGATGATGTGATTGTCTAACTAAGGATGCTAAGAACTCCACCAGGAAAACTCCTAGAAACGAGTAAGGCTTTGGTAAAGTGGCAGGATACAAAATAAATCTAAAAAATAGTAGCCGTTCTTTACACCAAACCAAACAACAAGGCAACTGAAGAAGGACTACAAGAGACCTTCTCACTCACAATGCCTCAAAAAAAAATAAAATACATAGGAAACCTAACTAAAGAACAGCCAAGGATCTCCTACAACAAAAATTTTAAACCCCTGAAAAGGAAATTGAGGAAGACATCAGAGAATGGACAAACTCCCCATGCTCATGGGATTGGGAAAATAAAATGTAAAAATGTCCATCCTACCAAACTAATATACAGATTTAGATGCGATCAACCAATCAAAATCCCAAGAGTTTCGTCACCGGCTTGGAAAAAAAAAATTCTCAATTTTTCATTTGGAAAAACAAAAGACCCCGAATAGCCAAAGCAACCGGTGAAAAGAGCAATACAAGGGGGAGTTCTATACAAACATAAACTAGACTACAGGGCTATAGTCCATAAAACATAAAAACAGCCTGGGACTGGCACAAAAACAGACCATTTGACCAAAGGAACAAAACTGAAAGACCCAAACTTGAGCTCATACAATCAGCCACTCATAGTGACAAGGGGGCCAAGAAGACACAAATGGAGGAAAGACAGCAATCTTCAGCAAGTGGTGTTGGCAAAACTGGATCAACCACGGTGTAGAAGAGAAAATTAAACCCCTAACTCTCACACTGTACAAAGGTCAACTGCAGATGGAACAAAGACCTCAACGTGAAATCCCAAACTCGGGAGGTGATAGAAGAACTCTGGCAGCAGACTACAAGACATAGGTTAGGAAAAGACCTTCCTAAAACTAACGCAGCTGCAAGCAAGAAAAATAAGAATCGCAATGACAAATGGACCTCATAAACTCAAAAGCTTCTTACATCAAAGGAAGCAATAAAGGAAGTGAGGAGAAAACCCACAGAGTGGCAAACCTCACAGCAGAGATCGGACAAAGCATTAATTTCCAGAGTAATACAAGCTACTCAAAAAAAAGAGAAAAGAAAACAAATGAAATCGCTCAAAAATGGAGCAAAGATCTGAATAGAGACTTCAAAGAGGGAGGAAGTAGAGAGGGCCGGCGAGAAACATCTTAAACTGTTACATCTCCTGATATTAAGAAATTCAAAATTAAAAGACCAAGCCTGGGTGGAGATAAAGAGCACCAAGTCAACCTTAGGGTAGACGTATGAGAAATGAAAGTCACCTTGACTGCGGGAATCAACCACTGGTACTCCACCTTAACGCCAATAAAACGCTAGGATCAGGAAGCAAAAGACAAGGGGAGAAGAAAAGGGGGGGGGGAGGGGACAACAAACGAATGTAAACCGGAAAAAAACTGGCCATAAGGAGAGGGGGAGGGGGTTGCGGGTAAAAAGGGGGGAACACAGGGTCAGTGGGAAAGAACAATGGAAAAAAAACTCAGCCAAAATGTGCTAGAGTGGGAGGTGGATGGTCAACCCCTGTGTAATCGACACACGACAGAAGGCGGGATGTGTATCGAGCAAACGGTGGCAAGAAAACAGAGCCACGCCGTGCGCTGGTGCCCGCAAGTGTGGGCATATAGCCCCCGTTGCATAAGTTGCTTCTCGTCGTCGTTGTGGGTATAACCCTCAGGAGTGGTATGACTGGGTCAAATGGAAGGCTCATTTTGAGTCTTGTAAGGGTTCTCCCCACCTGCTTTCCATAGTGGCTGTACAAGTTTATTACCCCACCACAATGGATAGTGTTCCCCTTCCCCTTTCCCGCGACCTCTCCAGCATTTGGTATCATCGTGTTCCTGATCCTAGCCAGTTTTATTGGAGTAAGTGGATATCTCAAATGGTTTTAATTTGCATTCCTAATTATCAGATGTGTTTAACTTTCTTAATGTTTCTTCTGTATCTCTAATTCCTCTGTTGAATCTCTATTCATGATCTTTGAACCCATCTTTTGAGCGAATTCATTTGGTTTTCTTTCCTTCTTTGTTTTGAGTAGCTTGTATAACCTGGAATTATGCTTTGTCAGATATATCTGCTGTGAAGGTTTCCTGCCACTCTGTGGGTTTCTCCTCACTTCCTTTTTGCTTCCTTTGATGTACAGAAGCTTTTGGTTTTATGAGGCCCATTGGTCAATTGTCGATCTTATTCTTGTGCAGCTGGTCTGATTTAGGAAGTCTTTTCTCTACACCTATGTCTTGTAGTCTGCTGCAAGCTTCTCTTCTATCACCTCCAGAGTTTTGGGCTTTTCACGCTTGAGTCTTTGGTCCATCTGGAGTGGACCTTTGACAGGGGAAGAGGTAGGGGTTAAGTTCATTCTTTCTACAAGTGGTGATTCCAGTTTTGCCCAACACCACTTGCTGAAGATGTGGCTTTCCCCATTGTGTCTTCTTGGCCCCCTTGTCAAATATGAGGTGGCTGAAATGTATGAGCTCAGGTTGGGATCTTCAGTTTTATTTCCATTGGTCAACTGGTTTTTTTTGTGCCATACCAGGCTGTTTTTTTATGACTATAGCCTGTAGTTAGTTTTTTTGATGTCTGGTATAGCGATCCCACTTGTATTGCTCTTTTCACCCAGGGTTGCTTGGCCTATTCGGGGGGTCTTTGTTTTTTCCAAATGAAATTAAGGATTTTTTCCAAGCCTGTGAGAAACTCTTGGGGATTTTGATTGGGATCGCATTAAATCTGTACACTAGTTGGGTAGGATGGAACATTTTTACTATTTTATTTTTCCCAATCCATGAGCATGGAGGTTTGTCATCTTCTGATATCTTCCTCATATTCCTTTTTCAGGGTTTAAATTTTTGTTTGTAGAGATCCTTGGTGTCTTTAGTTAGGTTTTGTTCCTAGGTATTTATGTTTTTGAGGCTATGTGAGTGAAAAGGTCCTCCTTGTGGTCCTTCTCAGTTGCTTGTTGTTGGTGTAAAGAAAGGCTACTGATTTTCTGATTTATTTTGTACCTGCCACTTTACCAAAGCTCTTAATCGTTTCTAGGGGTTTTCTGGTGGATTTTGACATCCCTTAGGTAGACATCAATCATCAGCACAAAAGGGATAGCTTGATTTCCTCTTTTCCAATTAAACTCCTTTAATTTCCTTTTTTGCCTTATTGCCCTTGCAGAGTTCCAGCACTAATTGAAGGGGAGTGGGTGACAGGGGGCAGCTTGCCGAGATTCCTACCTTCAAGTGGAATGCTGTCTGTCATTTCCCCATTTGAATGATATTGGCTGTGGGTTTCCTGTATATTGGCTTTGATTACATTTGGAGGAATGATCCTCTAGGCCAATTCCCTCCGAGACTTTAAACATGAAAGGGATGCTGATTTTGTCAAGGCTTTCTCTGCATCATTGTAGATGTGGGGTGGGTTTTGTCTTCAGTCATTGAATGTTTGATGATGTTTATTGATTTTCGTATGTTGAACCATCCCTGCATCTCTGGTAGGATCCAACTTGGTCATGGTGGATGATTTTCTTGATGTGAGTCTGTTTGCGATTTGCCAGAATCCTGTTAGAATTTTGGCATCGTGTTCATTAGGGAGATGGGTCTATAGTTTCTCTTTTTGGTTGTATCTTTCCCGGGTTTGTGGTAGTACGTAATGCTGGCCTCAAATAGAAGGATTCTGGAGAAGTCCTCCATTTGTATTCCTTCTAAACAATTTAGTATAACGGTTGTAAGTCTTTGAAATATTTTATAAAATCTGCCGTGAAACACCGGGCCTGGGCACTTTTTGTTTGGGAGGGTTACTATTACATCTTCATTTCTTCTCATGTATATTGGTCATGTTAGGGCTTTCAATCTCTTTTGGTTGGCTTTGGGCATTCCCAGGATTTCAGATATTCATCCATTTCTCTTAGGTTTTTCAAACTTATAGAGTATAAGTTTTTGAAGTATGCCCTATGATTGTCTGGAGTTTTTTCATTGTCTGGTTGTGATGTTTCCCCTTTCGTCACAGATTTCTATTGATTTGGAGTGTTCCCTCTTTTTTTGGTTAACTGGCTTAGGAGGCCTGTCCTATATTGTTGTTTATCTCTCAAGAACCAGCTTTTTGGATTCATTGATTTTTTGTATGGTTTCTTAAAGTGCTGGAAGTTTCCTTTCCATTTATTAGTTTGAATGACATTGGCAAAATTATTTATTACTATCTATAGCCTGTATTCCTCAGCTGCCATATGAGGCTTGTTGAGACATCATAGGGAAATTTATGAAAATTAAATAAGATGGGGAACATTCTTCAGTGCAATGTCTGGCACGGCAATTGGACACAGGCTAATAGCACCTTGTGTGCCAATGATTGGGAAGGGCTTTCTCCAGATTTGAAACTGTCCTCAGCTCTGGGTGCTGGTGGGGTTAAGTTAGAGCAACCTATGCATTCCACAGAGCAGACGTGCTTGTGCTCCAGACAGCCGATGACAGTACCCCACTGGAAATAGTGATGAACACACAATGATGACTAGTACCCTCACTGGAAATAGTGATGAACACACAATGATGACAGTACCTTACTGGAAATAAGTGAATGAACACACATGATGAAAGTACCCTACTGGAAATAGTGATGAACACACAATGATGAAAGTACCACGTGCAAATGAGTGAGAGACACACAATGATGCAGTACCCTACTGGATAGTGATGAACACACATGATGACAGTAACTACTGGAAATGTGATGAACACACAATGATGCAGGTACCTCCTGAATAGTGATGAAACACAATGATGGACAGTACCTCTGGAAATAGTGATTGACACACAATGATACTACCCTACTGGAATAGTGATGACAAACAATGATGACTGTACCCTACTGGAAATAGTGATGAACACACAATGAATGAAGTACCCACTGGAAATAGTGAATGAACACAAATAGACAGACCCTCCTGGAAATAGTGATGAACACACAATGATGACAGTACCCTACCTGGAAGATAGTGATGAGAACAACAGAGAGATGACAGAACCCTACTAGAAATATTGTATGAACCCAACGATGAAGAGTACCCCACTTAGAAATAGTGATGAACACACAATGATGACAGTACCCACTGGAAATAGTGATGAACACACAATGATGACAGTACCCTACTGGAAATAGTGATGAACACACAATGATGACAGTACCCTCACTGGAAATAGTGATGAACACACAATGATGACAGTACCTACTGGAAATAGTGATGAACACACAATGATGACAGTACTCTACCTACTGGAAATAGTGATGAACACACAATGATGCAGTACACTCTGGAAATAGTGATGAACACACAATGATGACAGTACCTAGCTAAGAAATAGTGATGAAACACAATGGTGACAGGTACCTACTGGAAATAGGTTATGACACATAATTGACTTCTAGCATTCTTGTATACTTTTCTCACTGTTTCTCCACTAATGCTCTCCCATGAGATGGTCTCTATCACAAGATTCCCTCCAGTGAGATGACTGGCTCAAACACATGATTCCAGAAGCCACAGACCCATGTTTAGACCACAGGACCAAGTAAATACAGCCCCCTTTCCCTTCTCTTGCGTCCAAGTTATTTGGTCAGAACAACAAGACTTCACGTGCCTCAGGTGGCTATGATCATTCTTAGTCTTCTTGGTGACAGTGGAAGCTTGTAATGTGGATAGGCATCACAGAATTATTTTAAGATCTGGGGGGCTGGAGAGATTGCGCTAGCGTGTAAGACCCGCCGCGCTCTCAGAGGACCCCGGGTTCGATTCCCAGCAACCACATGGAGTCCAAGAACCGTCATAACTCCAATTCCCAAGAGACTCAGTTCCAGGGGAATCAGAGAGCCTCTTCTGACTTCCGGGCATTGCACGACAGGTGGTGCACAACTTGCATGCAGAATACATTCATAGACACATACAGAAATAAATAAAATTAATAAAAAAATGTAAAAAATAGATTATTAGTCATCCTTAGGTGGATTTTTTTAGCCAGTAAACTATGCACCATACTTAGAGGAAGATACCAGAGGGTGCACAAGAATGAATTATTAGAATATGACTCTCAAAATGAGAGAGGTAAAATTAGCGCGAGCGGCGACCACACACACACACACACACACCAACAACAAAACCTCTGAGCTTAGGATGCCTGACCAGATTTTACCTGCTAGCACTAGCCATTCTTGCCTATTGCACTGCAGACTCACTAAGCATCCTGAGAGGGGAAGCTTTATAGAGCCAGATGTGGATTTATGACCGAATGTGTTAGCAGATGCTCTGAATGCTTAAGTGCACATTTCCTGAGAACAATGTTTGCATGTTGGACTTTGTTGCATTCTCATTCTCATTTTGTCAATAAAGTTTCTCAAATGAATGCACTTTTCTTTCCCCAGGTCACTACTCTACAACATTAAATAAAACCTGTGCCAGAACTAATCTTTGCAGAACTTGATCTCAGCTGCTTGTGCTTTTAATTATTCGACTTGCCATTTTATTTTTGCTGAGCCTATGTGGTCAAGAAAATGTGAAAAATGGTGAATAGCAAAACACCGTATAAATGTGTATTCAAACATATGTATTTCCACATGGATGTAAGAAACCACACCATGATTAACCCATATGTTAAGTTAGTGAAGTTCAAGGCTTTCTTCGTGGATTTGGATTTGGAAATGGGGTGTGAAAGATCAGAACTATATGGTGAGAAAACCCTAAACAACTATAATTCTTTTCCGATCATCTCGCTATCAAAATAAACTATCATTCCCGGCCTATTTTATTTTGTGTCATGCTATGGATGTATTGTGAAGAATCTCGATGGGAGGTAAAGTTCGCCTCCCAACCTCCTGGCACCATATCTGCAAATTCATAAAAAAGCAACTGCCAGAAAACCCACCCTTCCACATTCTGGAATGTACTGTCAACCGCATTTCCCAAGACTCTGCTCTCCTTGATAGGATGGATATTGGTGAACTGACAAGGGGGGGGGGCTCAATTTAGTGATTGAACTGGAACTACGTTTTTTTTTCTGTTTTAAATTTTTGAATAGGATATAGAAACAGATTTGATCATTAGATTCAGACTAGATTGCAAAGCTCATGTGTTTTAAACCTGCCCACAGAGATGGAACACGTACAAAAGAAGAAAGGAGTCTGTATCCAGGGAGAACAAAACATGTAGCAAACTGAAAGAGAGGTGGAATGTCATGGTAATATCTATAATCATTAGTTTTCTATCACTGATGTAACAAATTCGTACAGCTTGGTGATTGAAGCAGTGTAAGGGCTGGAGAGAGGGCCAAGCAGTTAAGAGCACACGGGTTTACAGAGGGGCCTGAAGTTATGTTCGTAGGTCCCATGCTGCCCCACTGTCTCTGCTTCAGGCAATTCATCGTGCTCTGTGCTCTTCTTATCTCCAAGAGCAATTGCACTCAAGTGGAATACCCAGTCCCCCAACACATAACACATGTTTGGGTAAAATCAAAATAAATCTTAATTAAAATATATAAAATGTATGATTTTGCCTGGCTGAAATAGGTGTGGGTAAGTCTGTGTGAGATTTGGAGGCCTAGTTAAGCATGAGCACCCAAGCTAGGGGTTGGAATCATTGCAGTTGCTATGATGGAAGGACTGAGGTCTCTGATAGTTTGCCTGCTGTCTGTCTGTCTGTCCTGGTTCTCACTCCCCACTCTCAAGTCCATCCTCATCTGTTGGATTACGTCCTTCACCCAACTTCAGAGCTAACAGAATTGGGTAGACTAACTCCTACTGCGCTGTGGATCTGTATTATTTCCCCTCCTGCCTCATTTATTTCTGCTCCCCTCTGCCTTCTGTGTCTTTCTTATGACATCAGGAAGATGAAGCACCTACTAGTGTAAAGACTATGTACTTTGATCAGAGCATCTGGTAAGGCAGGGCAGCCATGTCTCTTTTTCTGGTCCTTGGGTGTACACATCTAGAAGTCTCTTCACAGCAATTCTCAGTGTCTGCTTCACAGATCAGGGAATTGAATGCTGAGCTGGCATCGTTAGAATTTCTCTTCTTTGGTACAACAGGGTGGAAGATAGCCTCAGTGCGGCAGTGGCAAAGAGGACTCAGGGGCAGCTGGCTGCTTCCTGAATCCTTTTTGTTCTTGGTTGAATCCTGCCCAAATTTAGTTTCTTTCTTTTGTTCTATTCATGAATTTTTTTTCATTTTTAACAATATGTAATATATGAGTACAAGCATACTTCATGTAAAACCAATTTGGCAAGCAGTGTGCCCAAAACCCACATAGCCGTGTCCCCCACATCCACTGGGGGGGGTTTGTAGGTTTCAATCAAATTGATCAAATAAGTGTCCAGTATATATTGCTGTAGGTGCCCACCATGCACCCCAATCGCAACCCTACATTCTACCATGCCCACTCTTCTGCAGATGGTGCCTAGGCTTAGAAAAGGGCACAGGTGGATGGGAAGCAAAACAGTATACTTTCTCTGGAGCGGTTGTCTTGGACTCTGGTCATTCTGGCTGTTTCATTTCATGTGCTGACAGTTTGTACAGGAAATAACCTTCCATCCTACGAATGAAGTACAAGCAATTAAGATATATAGTATTTAAACAGTACTAATTGTTATGGTAGGTTTCTTTGGATATAAAACGCATATGTTTTGTTTGGATGTATGTTAATCCAGGAATTAACATTTTTTTCTGTAAAATAGGACAGGGTCTTACTGTGGCTATAACATCCTTCCACCACTAGAGATAAAAAAAAAAATAAGCTTGTGGCATCAGCCATGGTTTTAATTCCGCCAAGGAAAGAGCTAATAGCCCAATTAGATTTGGGATATCAGGCATAGGGCTGCCACTGCTGCAGCAGTATTTCTAGCAGGTGAGGTGTAGGTGGTGCTGAGGGAGGAGTCTTGCTTGACCCAAGGAGACCTAGATTTTGCCTTTATTGTTTTTAGTGGCCTTTTGGTAACACTCTCTGGTAGTCCAGAGACCAACTGTAACACTTGGCAAGTGTGGTCTCAATGCATGCTGCTCCCATGCTGACACCAGCTAGACAAGCAGGGCTTATCACCATCTCTTCTTGGCAGGGTATCCCAGTTTACAGGGCAAGAAGCCTTTCCATTTTGAGGTGGGGGGCTTGGGATCCCCTGGCCAAACATCTCCTTGGTAGAATAATAATTCTGATATCAGAACTTTCCTGTATTAATATAGTTTTTGCTTAAGATGCATAGCTTTAAGGAGACTTTAGTATTACATTGGATCTGAATAGATAATAATCCTTTTCACAGTTCCTATGTCGAATAGTCCAATTAAAGAAGGCATTTTTTATGGGTTTTTATAAGAGAATTACCTCTATAACAGTTGGCTCCAATTTACAGTTGAGAACAACCTCATCATCATAATATTTTTACTTGTTCTATGGAAGGCAGTAAGAAAGTCTCTTGTATTAAAAATTTGTGGCACTAGAAGGTAAGTTTCCATTAGGACTCATTATAAATAGTTTGACAAAGTAAGGATCCATAGCAGATTGGGTTTTGTGTTCTGTATCATTCTGAGGCTTGTTCCTTCCTTCAATTTCGTACAGGCCAACCTTTCGTTCTGCCACTCTTCCTTTTACAATCCTACACATTCAAAGCTGTAATCATTTCTAGGAATCTTTATGTGCTCAGCCATTTAATGTTTTGGTGACATGCGGACCTGGTGGAACATGCAAATCTTTCCCGTAGTTAGTTTACAGAATGGGGAATGCGGCGTTCACCCATTAGGTTTGACAAAGGGTTTCATATAATCCATATCGGAAACGTACGGCCGTCCTTTATTATTCAGGAGTGTTGTTTTTTGACTCATGGTCTCAAAAAGCAGTTGTATTACACATACCCATATAGCTGGGAATTCAGGACACAGAGATTCAGCAAACTTGCACCCAAGCTGTGTTGGGTCAATTTTGTTTGTGGTTTAAACTTGGGAAGCAAACCTTATTTTTTTAAGTTAAAATCACATGCTACAGATAAAAGAGAATGCTCAGATGATACTGGACAACAGAAAAATGAATAGAGAACATTTGTATGTACCAATCCCAAAGGTATTTTTACACAGATTTTAAGTAAAAAATGCAGACACAACAACTTTAGTTCCAATTAACACAGGTGCCGTTACCAATTTTTTGTCAGAACCTTTAACCAATGTTGTTTAATATAATCATATTTACTTTTACTAAGTCTAAAACACCATGTAACCTGTTAACAGTGTCTGGGCAAAATTGGTATACTTTGGGTTGAATTCTCAATATGTCGTAGTTAAATTACATTGAATCAAATAGACACCCGGTCCCTTTCGTCCTGCCCCTTGCCCAACGCCTACTTCACGATTCAAGCCATGTTGTACACACAAGTAACAAGCTTTTCTGTGCAGCTACCTATTCCCAAGGGTAAATTGAAGTTCTAAATAAATTTAATAAAACATAGACATCCCTCTTCGTACAAGAAAGTGGTATTAATTAATCAACCAGCTGGTTTATTGGCGCTAGCATCCACAGATGGGTGATTGGATACAATTCGTGCGGGACTTTTGGTGTGTTTATCTACGTCACTTATATAATAAATAAAAAATCATAGAAAAACAATAACAGCTCCAAATACCAAAATATTAACCAGAACAAAAATGCACAGAAAGGAATTTTTCATATTGATTGTTAACTCCAAATTCTTTTTCCATCCAAAACCAGAACTAAGGCAGAATAACTTCCATGTTTGTGTACATGTTACCTTAACAAATTTCTCTAGCCACTGTGCCAGTTCGAGGAGCATTTGAGGGTTGGTTCCAGCCTTTTTTTGCTAGTTTTGAAGAGGATCTGCAAATAAATTTATGGCTGTTGCATGGATTTCTATTTCATTGTTAAAGATGAGTCTTACTGTTGGGTATATACCAGGAGTGTTATAACTGGGGCAAATGGCATTTGGGAGTCCCTTTTTGTCCCGATGGTTCTCCACACTGATTTCCAATACGTGGCTGTTACAAGGTTGGTAACAGTCCCACCAGCATGTATAGAGTGTTTACCTTTTTCCTCATAATACCTCTTTCAGCACTTTTGATTCAATTTGTTTTAATTATACGCGCGAATCCACTAAAAGTGCCTATGTCTTAAAAATAGAGGGGGGTCATCAAGTGAGACTATATCTTTAAGTTGCTTTAATTTGCATTCCCTAATGATCATTACAGTTTTAAGATTTTCACCTACTCTAAGGCCTCATCTGGGAAGCCTCTATTCAGCTCTTTGCTCCATATGTTGAGTGATGCCTTTGTTTGTGTACTTCTTTGTGTTTTTAAGTAGTCTATATACTCTGGAAAACGAGGCAATGCTTGTCAGATTTATCTGCAGTGAAGTGTTCCTCCCATTCTTTTGGGGGTGTTCTCTTCCTTCTCCTTTTTGTTTCTTTTGATGTTCAGGAGCTTGAGTTTAATGAGGTCTCAGTTGTCAATTGTCAACCTATGTTCATGTGCAGCTGCTGTGTGATTTAGGGAGTCTTTTCCTAGGGCCTATGTCCTTTGGCATCTTCTGCCAGTTTCTCTTCTATAACCCTAAGAGTTTTGGGTTGCATGTTGAGGTCTTTAATCCAGTGGCATTGACGTTTGTATATGAGGAAGGTAGGGGTTGGATTTTTAATTCTTCGACGGTGTGATCCTTGTTTGCAAAACCACTTCGAAAGCTAGTAATCATTAATTTCCCTCTTATCACATTGATGTCTTATGGGACCCCTGCTCTATCAAGATATGAGGTGGCTGAAATGTATGTGGCTCAGGTTTGGATCTTCAGTTTTATTCCATTTGGTCAACTGGTCTGTTTCAGTACCAGGCTGTTTTTATGAGACGAAATAGCCCTGTAGAATAGTTTGTTGTCTGGTAGAGTGATCCCCCATGTATTCCTCTTTTCACCCAGAGTTGCATTGTCTATTCGGGGTCTTTTATTTATCCAAATGAAATTGNCCCAAACAAAAAGTGCCCAGGCCTCGATGGTTTCACGGCAAATTTTAAAAAATATTTCGAAAAAGACTTACAACCTTAACTACTTAAGTTGTTTAGAAGGAATACAAATGGAGGACTTCTCCAGAATCCTTCTTATGAGCCAGCATTACGCACTAAAAAACCAGAGAGTACAACACAAAAGGAAACTATAGACCCATCTCCCTAAGAACACGATGCCAAATTCTAAACAGGTTCTGGCAAAATCGCATACAGACTCACATCAAGAAAATCCATCCACCAGACCAAGTTGGATCATACCAGAGATGCAGGATGGTTCAACATACGAATTCAATAAACAATCATCAAAATATCAATTGGACTGAAGGACAAAACCACACCATACATCCAAGTGATTCAGAGAAAGCCTTGTGACAAATCCAGGCCATCCCTTCATGTTTAGAAATCCGGAGGGAATTGGCCTAGTGTGATCATTCTCTCAAATGTAATCAAAGCCATATATCAGGAAACCCACAGCCCATATCATTCTATAATGGGAAATGACAGAAGCAATTCACCTTAATGTAGGAACTGCCGCAAGGCTGACCCCTGTCACTCTCCTCTTCAATATAATGCTGCAAACTCTTGTCAAGGGCATAAGGCAAAAAAAGAAATTAAAGGAGTTCAAGTTGGAAAAGAGGAAACAAGCTATCCCTTTTGGCTGATGATAGGATTGCTACCTAAGATGCTAAAACTCCACAGAAAACTCCTAGAGAAGAACGATTAAAGAGACTTTTGGTATAAGTGCAGGATATCAAATAAAATCTAGAAAAATCAAGTAGCCTTCTTTACAACACCAACAACAAGCAACTGAAGAAGGACTACATAGGAACCTTCTCACTCACAATAGCCTCAAAAACAATAAAATACCTAGGAACAACCTAACTAAAGACACCAAGGACCTCTACAAACAAAAATTTTAAACCCCTGAAGAAAGAAATTGAGGAAGAATCAGAAGATGGACAAACCTCCCAGTGCTCATGGATTGGGAAAATAAATATAGTAAAAATAAAAATGTCCATCCTACCCCAAACTAGTGTACAGATTTTAATGCATCCCAATAAAATCCCCAAGAGTTTCGTCAACAGGCTTGGAAAAAAAATCCTCAATTTCATTTGGAAAAACAAAAGACCCGAATAGACCAAAGCAACCTGGGTTGAGAAGAGCAATACAGGGGGGTATCCTTACCAGAACATCAAAACTATACTACAGGGCTATAGTCCATAAAACAGCCTGGTACTGGGCACAAAAACAAACCAGTTGACCAATGGAAATAAAACTGAAGATCCAAACACCTGAGCTCATACATTTCAGCCACTCATATTTGACAAGGGGGCCAAGAAGACACAATGGAGGAAAAAGCCAGCAGCTTCAGCAAGTGGTGTTGGCAAAACTGGAATCACCACCACTGGTAGAAGAATAATTAAACCCCTACCTCTCCCTTGTACAAGGTCAACTCCAATGGACCAAACGACCTCAGCGTGAAAAATCCCACAAACTCTGGAGAGGTATAGAAGAGAGCTTGCAGCACGACTACAAGACATAGTTATAAGTAAAAGACTTCCTAAATCAGAAGCAGCTGCACAATAAATAAGATCGACAATTGACAAATGGGGACCTCATTAACCAAAAGCTTCTGTACATCAAAGGAAGCAATAAAGGAAGTGAGGAGAAGACCCACAGAGTGGCCAGGAAAACTTCCATCAGCAGATATATCCTGACAAACATAAATTTCCAGAGTATACAACGTACTCAAAAAACAAAGAAGAAAAGACAGAATGAATCGCTCAAAAGTGGAGCATAAGATATGAATGAGACTTAACAGAGAGGAAGATAGAGATAGGAGAAACATCTAAGAACGTTCAAACTCTCTGAATAATAAGGAAATGCAAATTAAAACCATTTGAGATATCACTCTTACCCAATAAAACTGGCTAGGATCGGAACACGAATGATACCAATGCTGGAGAGGTTGCGGGGAAAGGGGAACACTCATCCATTGCTGGTGGGAATGTAAACTTGTACGCCACTATGGAAAGCAGTGTGGAGAACCCTTCAAGACTCAAAATGAGCCTTCCATTTGACCCAGTCATACCACTCCTGGGTATATACCCACAAGACACAACTTACTACTGCAAAGAACATGCACAGCTATGTTATTGCAGTCTCTCTCACAATAGCAAAAAGCTGGAAACCAGCTCCCCCAGGTGCCCCTCAACTGACGATGTGGATAAGAAAATGTGGTACAATACAAAATGGAGTTTCTATGCACGGTAAAGAGGGACAACATCATGAACTTTGCAGTAAATGGATGGAGCTGGAAGAATTATGTTTAAGTGAAGTAACACAGTCCGAAAAACAAACGACAATGTGCCTCATATGTGGATGCTAGTACCAACAACCCAGATATAAATATTTCTCAATTGAGAGGATGCATAGTAAAAAGAACAACATCAGAAAGACTAATCAGAAAATGGACTGAAATGGTGATTGGAAAGGGGGGGATGGGTGGGAGAGGGACACGGTTATATTCATCAAGGCAATGATTAATTGAAATGTGAGTCACAAGTACTCAGTTTTGCCCAGACACTGTCTACAGGATACATGGTGTTTGTAGGACTTAGTAAAGTAAATATGTGTATATAAACAACATTGGTTTACAGACCTGATAAAAATGGTAAGCATCGAGTTAAATGTAGATATAAATAATTTGCTGTTGTCACTTGCTTTTACACAAAAAAATCTGTAAGAGCAATAACTTGGGATTGTGCACATACAAATGTTTTCTCTATAATTTTTCTCTGTTGTACAGAATCACCTTGTAGCATTCTCTTTAAGATGATTTAACTAAAAAAAAAATTAAGTTGCTTCCCAAGTTAAATCATATATAGTCACCCAAAACAGCATGGGTGAATTTGATGAAATCTGTGCCTTGATATTCCACCCTATAGTTTTATATAATACAACTGTCTCTGGAGACTCATGGGTTAAAAAAGGGGGGGGGGGGTACAACAGATAATGAAACCTTTTAGTCAAAAAACTTGCATTCAAATCTTAAAACTAACTACGGGAAAAGATTTGTGTTTGTTCCAACAGACAAAATGTCACCAACTTAACTGCTGAGAAAGAAAGATACAGCTTTGCATTGAGTTAGGATGTACAAAAAAGTGCAACTGAAAGGTTGACCCGTACTGAACATTGAAAGGAAGAAAGCCTCAGATGTGCCATAAACATCGAACCCTTCTGTGGATCCTACATGTAACAACTATGTATAATGAGTCCTAATGAAACTTATACCTTCTAGGTGCAACAAAGTTGAATATGAGATCTCCTTACCTCACCCCCATAGAACAAGGGAGAAATATGATGATGATGACATCGTCTCCAACTGTAAATTGGAGACAATATTATAGAGTAATTCTTATAAAACCGGTAAAAAATGCCTTCTTTGACTAATAGACATAAGAACTGTGAAAGTATATTAATGCAGGAACTCTGACATCAGACAATTGATGTGTTCTACCAGGAGGGATGTTTGGCCAGGGATCCAAGGCCCCACAAAGGGTAAGGGCTCCTTCCTCTGAAGTTGGATACCTGCAGGAGGAAAGCATAAGAACCCTGCTGTCTGAAGACTGACATTAACATGGGAGGAGATATATTGAGACCGCACATGCAAGTATACGATGGCCTCGGTGAATGCCAGAGGAGTGTTACCAAAGCCAATAAACCAATAAAGCAAATACGGGTCTCCCTCGTCAAGCAAGAACGCACCGTCAGCACCGCTACACCTCACCTGCCTGGAAATACTGGGCAGCAAGGCAGCCATGCCTGTATATCCCAAATCTAATTGGCTATTGGCTCTCTCCTGGGAGGAAGACCATGGCTGATGCCACAAGCCTACATCCCCTACAGGTTTAGGAGATGTTATAAGCACAGTAAGACCCTGTCATATTTATAGGGGGTAAAATGTAATTTCATGGATTAACATATCATCCAAACATAAGTGTCTATGCCAAAGTACCTACAATAACTATTAGTGCTGCTTAAATACCTATATATCATTGCTTGTCTTCATTACGAGGATCGAAAGGATACTCCTGAACAAACTGTCAGCCCATGAAAGGAAACAAGCCAGAATTGACCAGATCCAAGTCAACACTCCAGAGAAGAAGACAGTTTTTACTTCTCATCCACCTGTGCCCCTTTCTGAGCTAGGGAACAATCTGCGGAAGAGGGGGTGTGGTAAATGTAAAGGCTGCAATTGGGGTCAACGGTGAAACTACAGCGATGTAGCTGGACACTCATTTTGAATCACTTGATTGAACAAACAACCTGTCCCCCCCACTGAATGGTGGGACTGTGGGGGTTTTGGGCACAACAGTCCTGTAGATTGGTTTGCACGAAGGATGCTTATCGCTCATGGATTATATCATTATAGCAAAAAATGAAAAAAAAACCTGAAAGAATGCAGGACTGTTATGCAAAATACATCATCTGGGATGGGGTGGAGGGGGGGAAGGGAAAGGGAAATATGCCTGATCTGAATTGGAAAATGATGTACGAAATGCACAAACCATCAATAAAATAAATAAATAAACTGTATCATGCATTATTATCTCAGTTCTAATAAATGTGACATACATTAACTCCTAGCTAGATTCAGTTCTCAACTAGACACAAACCTACTTATCTGGGAAGAAAGAACCTGCCCTGAAGAATTTTCTAGACCATAATGATCTGTGGCCATGCCTGTGAGGACATTGATTAATTGATGATTGATGTAGTAGGTGCCAGCCCAGAGTAGGCAGTTCCACCTGTAAAAAAGAAATGGTAACAACTACCCCAGTGAGCCAGCCAGCATCAGCATTTCTGCTTTTCCTTACATCAGAGATGGACAATAACATGAAAGCTTCTTCACCCTTTTTCCTCAAGTTGCTTTTGGTTATTTATGGTGTTTACCACAGCAACAGAAAGCAAACTCGAATATCTTGGATATTAATAATTGTATCTGGCAAACTGAATTCAATTTTTAATATGTTAAAACATTATTCAGGGCTGGAGAGATGTCTCAGTGATTAAGAACTCTGCAGATCTTGCAGAAGACCTGGGTTCAAATACTAGCATGGCAGGTAAAGGACAGCCATTTGTAATTCCAGATATAGGGCATCTGACTCCCTCCTCTGTCCTATGGGCATTGCAGGACATGGGTATACTTACATACATGTAGGCATGACACTCATACACATAAATTAAAAATAAATTAATTAAAATAGATTATTAAATGATTTCCACACAGGAAATTAATGCTTTTACTATTTCATCTTAGCCTATCTTTGAAGGCATGATATCCAGTATCTCAAATAAGATAATCATTTTCCCAAAAGGCAAAAAATGTAAAAGTATATCCTTCAGGAAAATTTTCATGAACAGAAATAATTATTGATAGCCATATAAAGCCAATACCTGAACTTTATAATGTTATTGCATTATGTACTAAAGCTTATGCAAAACACATGTGAATATGTATTTATATTCATTTTGCTTTTCATTTTGCGTTTCACAGATTTTTCACATTTTCTTTACCATGTATACTCAACAAAATAAATATAAGGTCAAATAATTAAATGTTCAACCATCACAAGATGAAACATTTATAAAGTGTAAAAATGTACCCTTCAAAAGAGTTATCAGAAACAGAAATATGAATATCTAAGTCTTTGTAGAGAACTGAGTAAGTGTCAGGTTTACATGTGAATGAGCCATTCGTCTGTATTAAGAAATGGCTCAGTGGTTAAGAGCACCGACTGCTCTTGCAGAGGACCCGGGTTCGATTCCCAGCACCCACATGGCGAGCTAAGAACCATCTTTTACTCCAGTTCCAGAGGAATCTGATGCCTTCTTCTGACATTTCATGACACAAGTGCACCAATATACATGCAGACAGTACACTCATACACATAAAAAATTAATTCTGGAGGCATTCTTCTTTTGAGTTACATTTGCTGTGCCATGATTGTCAGTGTTTATGTCAGTGTTGTAGCCAAAACACGCTTGTAAAGTTTCCACCCATTAGGCACAGAATCTTCGTACACCAGTAGTACACCCTGGGCAGGGTGCTGGTGACAGGGGGTAAGTTTTCTTTTCCTCTAGAGGAGCTTGTTTTCTCTCTGCAAAGGCATTAGACGTCTAGGAATTTCATTCATCACGCAGAGCCTGATTTACATGACTCTATCCCTCTCCCCTCCAGTACTTTCATCATTTCCTTCTTCCTGGGGGCCATGCACATGGCTCCTGTGAGTTATCTTCTAGCCTTTATATTCCTTAACTCACAGCTCAGTCTAGTTGTCACATCTCCAAAGAGACTTTCTTAGGGGCCTGCCATAGTGTCATCCCTCCCTCTCATCTTCATGGCATCACCCATGTTCATTTCTTCCCAACCTGCTTCACTGTCATCATGTGAGGCATTTGTATCTTCCTATTAACTTTGTGTTTTCCCCTTCAGAATAAAAGTTCATGGAAGCTGAGACCTATCCTGTTCTCTGCTGCGTCTGTAACATCTTGCGCTGTGAACACCCAGATACACTGTCTACAGCTCACTATCATCTCAGCGGTAATTCAGTATAGGAGGCGGAGCGAACGGAGGTACATAGTATGAAGGGGCAGTTCATCTCCTATAGCCAGGGGGGGAAAACAAATAAAGTTGGCGAGCACAATCTCCCAAAGTAAGGAGTAATAAGACAGTTGTGGGGGTGGGAGGAAGAAGGGAGAGAAAGAGGAGGCGAAGAAGACAGGAGAAAGAAGGGGGAGGAAGGATGGGGGAGGCGGTCGGATATGAAGGGCGAGATGAGCAAGTGAGGGTGGGGTGTACGAGTTAGTCCTCCGGGTTCAGGGCGGGTGCTAGTATGGGTATATACACAGTGTGCTATCGAGGTGGAAAAAAAAGTGGCCTAAAAACTAGAAGAAGGACAGACAAAGATAATAAGATAAGGCGGGGGGGCGGGCGTGGTGGGTCTGGAAGGCTGAGATCATGATTAGAGCATAAGTGAAAAAAGAGCGCTCGGATCGTAGGGGTGCGTGGTAGTGGCATACGGGGAGTACTAAATGTAGAGTGGGTGTTGTGAAGTATACGGGATAGATAATTTATGATTATATATCCAACGGCTATTGGTTATTTTTTGTTCTCGTTCACTTAATTTTTTATTGCTTTTTTTGGTCTTTTCAATAAATTTTTTTATTAATTAAAAAAAAAATTTTTATTGATGCTTTGTGCAATTTCGGACATCATTTTCGCAATTCAAGATCAGGCATCTTATCCCTTCCGTCCCCCCCAGCCCCCACCCCATCCCAAATCATGCATTTCCGCCCATAAATGTCTTGCACTTCTCTGTTTTCTTTTTTTTTTCCTTTTTTAGCCACAAGTGATAATCCATGAGTACAAGCAAGCCGTCGTGCAAAGCCAATCTACAGGCTGTTGTGCCCAAACCGCCACAGCCCCACCAGCCAGCGGGGGATGACATGTTGTTTGTTCAATCAGGTTGATAATGGAGATGTTCCAGACTACATCGCTGTAAGCTTCATCACACACCCCAATCGGAGCCTTACATTCTACCACGCCCCTTCCTCCGCAGATTGTTCCCTGGCTTAGAAAAGGGGCCGGTGGATGAGAAGAGAAACAGTCCCACTCTCTCTGGAGCTGTTGACTTGGACTCTGTCAATTATGGCTGTTTCCTATCATGGGCTGACAGCCTGTCCAGGAATAAACCTTTCGATCCTACTAATGAAGCCAAGCAATTAGATATACAGTAAAGTTAAGCAGCACGAATAGTTATGGTAGGTTACTCGGCATAGACACATATGTTTGGATGATATTCTAATCCAGGAATTACAGTTTTCCCCCCCTGTTAAATATGACAGGTCTTACTGGGCTTATAACATATCCTAACAACTAGAGGATGTAAACTTGTGCCATCAGCCATGGTTATGCTATAGTCCCCTTTTTTTAGGTTACAAATAAGTATGCTTCATCATGGAGTTTTTCAACCACAGTTCACTTTTGCCGTTCCTCCTTCCCCCTCATCTTCATCTTTCTCCCTGCTTCCTTTGGACGTCCTCCCTTCAGGAGCCCTCTTTTTTCTTTTGTGTCACATGCAACCATTTCCTATGAGAGTGGTTATAAGTAAGCTTTATTTTTATATATTTCTTAATATTTTAAGACATAAAAATATTTATATTTGTAATTAAAAAAAAAAAATTTTTTTTATTGGGCTGGAGAGATGGCCTAGAGGTTAAGAGCGCCGACGAGCTCTTGCAGAGGACCCAGGGTTCGATCCCCAGCACCATTGGAAGCCGAGAAACATATTTACTCCGTCCAGGGTAAGCCAACACCTTCTCTGACGTCCACGGCCACTGCCCGAATGGGTGCAACAAACCTACGTGCAGACAGTAGCATTCATACACATAGAGAAAAGAAAAATAAAAAATGAAATATGTTTAAAGTATTATGATGAATATAGTTTATATATTTATGGTATTATAATTATTTTATTTTATATTATGTGTTTTATACATATAATGTTTATCTCCACATAATAGGTGCACCCACAAGGTGTGTGCAGTGCTAGCAGAGGCCAAAAGAGGGCTTCAACCCCTGGAATTGGACATACAGACTGTGTGAGCTGCCATGTGGGTAGTAGATCAAGCCTTTAAAGAAACCAGGACTGAGGCTACGAGGTGGCCAGTGGGGTAAGAAACTGTCTGCTCTTGCAGAAGCCTGGAATTCAGCTCCTACCCGCCACATCAGTCAATTTCATGCCCTCTGTTTTTGTATCTGACATCTGTTCTACGCCCGCTCCTGAAGGTACCATGATCTTCAGGTGTGGCAAACACTGTGCACTATAGATGCCAATAATTAACATGTTTTACAGATTTTAAATGTAAAGAATACAAGCCTAGTACATTCCTCCCCTGGTGAAGAATACTTTCAGAGCAAGCAAAGAACGATACCAACGCAGCCATCCTTTTCTTCTCCCTCACCCACAAGTGGGCTTGGGGTGGGGGGTGGTCTTTTGACATTGTACAGCTATATATTTCTCTCCCCAAAGTTTCTGTTCTCTTCTGGGCCTTGTTGAAAGGCCACTAGAGAGGGTCCAAGTGGAGACAAACTGCACTTGGCATTCCCTGTGAACAGCATGCTTCTGCTCTACAGGCCCCTGGGTTACCCTTTCTTGAAAACTTCCAGTCATGAGAATGCAGACAGCTCTGACATGAAATGTCACCATGGTAAGATGGAGGGCTGGGGCCTTTTCAAGACTGCACTCCTAAGGAGCACGTGGTATAAGGTAGAGTGAGAATCTGATTTCCTACTCAGTGTACACCCGCATGTGATCCTGAACTGGCCACTTATTCTCTAGGTGAACATTACTCAGATATAAAACAAGAATGATGAGGACAACGGTGATCATTACTAATACTCTCTAAACAGATTTCAGCTTTCTGATGGGTCATTGGACATTTTCCTAACGGTAACCTACACACTCAAAAGAACCTGGGTTTTATGGATTTTTGCCCCATGAATAATGTACAATGTCTCTCAAGAGTTAAGGCAACTGTATCCTGAAGTTAGTGAGGGTATGAAAGTCACATGGGAAAGAGATCCCCAGATGTTGGTTGGCATGCCCCAGTGCACAGGTGTTAGCTACATTTCTAAGTTAGCATGGAGTACCCAGACAACAAGGAAATAGTCACATCTTACCACAGAGCCTTAATGTCTTCAGAGTGGCTTTCATGTTAAAATCTAAATCACATGGATCTGCATTGATGTGTTTGAAATAAAATGCAGAGAATGTATAGGTAATGATTCTCCAGAGATATGCATCAGATTAAGTGTAGAAGAAACTGCTCTTAGAGAAGTAGCTCATGGAATGCAGGGGCTGATGGGGCTGAGGTCTGCCAGGAAAATGGCAGGCTGTGTGGAAAGTCAGATAAGGGTGCCTCAGTCTTTCATATGAGCTCTCCAGGCCAGGGCACTCCACACAGGCAGGTTGTCTTCTTCTTTTTTATTTTTTTGAGACGGGTCTCCCTATAGTCCAGCTGGCCTTGAACTCACAGAGATCCACCTAAACCCTGCCTCCCGGGTGCTAAGTGCTGGGATTAAATGAGTATGCCACCATGCCTGGCTTAAGACGGTTCTTAGGCGTTCAGGCGGGTGCTGGAATGTGAACCCAGGTCCTCTGTAAGAGCAGTTGGTGCTCTAACCGCTGAGAGCATCTCTCCAGCCCCACAGGTTTTCTACTGTATAATTGTGTCACACTCTGTGTGTGTGTGTTTGTGTGTGTAGGTATGTGTATGTATGTTCAAGTGGCATGTGCAGATCTGCATGTAGGTGTGCATGTATATGCAGGTGTGTACTCAAGGCCAGAGAACAAGCCCTGCTGCCTCTGCTACATTCTTTTGTTATATTTTTTTTGAGCCTGAGCACTTTGTCTCCATGTATGCAAGTGCACACTTGTTAGGCAATGCTCAAGGAAGTCAGAAAATAGCATCAAATCCCCTGTAACTGGATACAGAACAGTTGTGCTATCCTACCATGTAGGTGCTGGGATCTGACCTCTGGTCCTCGCAGAGCACTATGTTTCCACTCAGCCTTGAGCCATCTTGACAGACTCAACAATTTGTTGTCAGTGTTCCTTATTTATTAATTTAACATTTGTTCCTGACAATTTCATACATGTGACTCCCTTTCCCATAGACATAAATTTTTTTCTTTGATCCACGGAGGCTTGACCAGAGAGCCAGCCAGTCCACAGGGCAGTGAGTTTGGAACCGTCCACATGGAGCCTGGTGGACTGCAACAATGAAATTCCCCGCCGTTCAGAACCCCACTGACCCATTGTTTTCACATGGTGGGGTAGGGTCCCGAGGATCCCTCACCCACCATACAGCCCCCCAAAAATTCATCTTCCTATAGTCTTCGCTCTGCTTCCGATCATTCTTCCTTCTTCCCTCGCTTCATCCTGCTGTTCCCTGGGCATGTCAGGGGTAGTATGGATGTCCTCTTCAGGACTGAGTGTTCAGCTTTTTCTCCGAACCTTGAGCACACTGTCTGTGTTCACCACCGTTCACTGCAACGAGAAGAGTCTCTGATTTAGGGGGAGACTGGCATTTATCTGCAGTGATAAACACGAATATTTAGAATGTGTTTGGGCCATGTCATTTTAGCCAGAGAAGAGGAGTAGATTTCCTCTTTCACCTCTGAACTCCCCAGCCATGCTTTTGGACCTAGTTCACAGTGACATGAATTTTCTGCTGAGAAGCAGGCAATCTAAAAAAATCCAACGAAGGGTTACTCCCATAACACCCATGCCTCCGTTGCACCAGGGGCCACATCTTGCCCCAGCAGGCTGATAATGTAGCTTATAGGATTCCTAACAGTAAGATTATCAGTGTCTTTTCTCCCCAGTGGGTTGCATAGCATCTTTTAGGATGATAAAATTCCATCCATCAGTGAGGAAAGCTGACTTGAGGCTTAAATTTCACTCATCTTGGTGATGGGCCATTCAGATCAGGGTTTTTCATGCTCCTAATTCTGTCTTCTCTTTTCTGAGACATGGTTTCCCATTCAACCATAAACTCACTGATTTGCGGGGCTACTTACCCAGTTAGCTCTTGGGATCTTCATGTTTCTGCCACCCCTTCACTTCGATAGTACGTCAGCCTTAGCTCTACTACGGCCCGTTTCCTTCACGGGCGCTTTGCGTATAGACTCGGGGTTACAGATGAGAAGCACCACGCTGCCTTAGATGTAAGGTGAAGAGAGACTTCACCAACTAAACTGTCTCCCGTTACCCATGAGTTTAAATATCTTATTGACAGAAAAGAGATCTTCTTCTTGTGCATAACCTTATATCCTTCTTAGCTCAGTAATGACTTATTCCAGAATCTGTGAATGTCAGTTTACGTGGCAAAAGAAAATTTTAATTGTGCTTGGATTACAGTTGCCAGTCATGTGAATTTATGATCCCCCAGACATGCCAAGTATAACCACAAAGGTCCATAGAAGATAACAGAGAAAAAAGACAACAAAAAAATGATGCATGAAGGCTCAACCCTGTGAGAGTGCTTTTAAAATTGGAGGATTGCAGCCATAAGCCATGATGACTTCATATTAGGAAAGGCAAGGAAACATAGCCCTTACCTCAGCACATTGAGAAAGATCATGAACTTGCAGCATTGATTTATTTTTTCCAATAAACCTACTTGGACATTGAACATAGACAGATAATTATTTTGTGTTATGTAGGAATCAGTACTTTTTAATGTTTATTGGTTCCCTGGTGCTTTGATACAAGAAATCTTAATCATAATTCAGGTCCGCTCTCTGGCCCATCCACAACCCACAGAGTCCCCCCATACCTGAAGGCCAGGCAGTCCTATCATAATATGTTAAAGTCTCTCCAGTCAAGCTTCTGCATGCAGATGTCCCTCAGTGCAGTTCATCTGCTGGTTTCAGCCTATTGGAGTCTCTCCCTTAAATATGTAACATCTTGCAGCAGCTTTGGTAAGCCATTACAACACTTACTAACAAAAGCCTGTTATCTGAATAGAAAAAGATACACTATCACGATTTACAAAGCAGTGTTTATCTGCCATTTTATTTATTATTGGCAATTCGGCCCTACTCCATCGGGACAGGAAGCATTGATTATGAAGAATGTGGCAATGTCCTGACACGTGTCCAGTGGGCCCAAGTTGGCAAGTACGCTACAGTCTGGCAATGTCTGCAAATGCTGGTTCTGTAAACGTACTAAGAAAATACTCAAAGATTGGTATTAGATACTTAACACAGAGACCCAGGAAACTGTTGCTTCTGCATTCCTTCCCTGCGGCCTCTTGTGGCCTTCATGTCCATTAGGGTAGCTTGATGTGTTAGCCTATTTCTCAAACCCTCACAAGCAGGACAGGGGCTTCAAGGAGGCAACAGAACTGCTTCAACTGTGGCTTCCGGACTGTGGGGGGAACCGCAAAGGCTGCATTTCTAAAACAGGCTTCTGCGTTGCACTGCCTGACTGCTAGGCCAGAGTGCCAGGATGCTCAGTGTACTCCTCCTTATTTTTATCCTAAATCGGGCAAATTGCACAGTCGCGTGATGCTACTTCAGAGTCCACTTAGCTTAATTGAACGGAATGTGATTTCTGTGGAGCACAGGTGGCGACCGAGGCAGCTTATTATCTGATTTGAGGTGGCGGTCTTCAAATGAGCTGCTTGCTGAGAGCATTTTAATGGACTGAGCCAGGGGAGAGACTCAGGCTGACAGGGGAGGGGGCTCACATAGGCTCATATGGGCTGCAACGCGCTGGGCCTTTAGAAGGAGCTTCTCACTTAAAACTCCCCTCAGTAAGAGATGAAGACCCGGAATTCAGAGAGTGAATATATTCCTCTGGGTTCTACAGCAAGAAAGGACTTACCCACCCATCTGTCTGTGACATATAACACCTTTTGTGGAACTTGCTCAGAGGCTGGAGAAGGGCTGGGTGATTGTGACTAAGGAAGAAAAATCTTGTTTTCTAAAATGAGAAAGCCTGGCCTTTGCCCTTGACCCGAGCTGCACATTGCTGACTCAGTCATAGTCGTGCTAACCGGAACAGAAGGAGCTCTCATTGGCTTTTCCTTCCCAGCCCTGCCCCCTTCTCTCCTCTTTTGTAGGGACTCTGAGCTAAGCCTGTCTTCTAAGGCTGTGGTCAGGACTAAACAGACTAGCTCATGTGAAGTGTTCCTTGACGGTGAGACATACAGAGAATGCTCAGCTCTCCGGTGTTCCTGTTGGACAGGCCCCCTTGGCTGGGAGGTCTCCTGTGTTGGCATGCTTTCTTCTGGCTCCAGCAGTCTCCTTTCTCTTGGGCTGTGGGACATACAGTAGGACTCCCAGGGGCAGTGCAATTGAAGCAGCCTGAAAACAGGCTCAGATGTCCCTGGACACTTTGAACAGAGGAGTTGAAACTTTATTATCTCAAAAGCTAGCATTGCCCATGTTGTGGCATCTGAATGCAAACAAGGGTTTGCAAACATGCTTCATAGCTTGAGCATCTTCTTTTTTATTTTAAAATTTAGTATGTGTCTGCATGTAGGTCTATGTACCAGTGGTCAGGCAATGCTGGTGGAGTCAGAGAAGGTGTCAGAGTCCCCTGAACTGGGTTAAGAAATGTTTCCAGCCACCACGTGGATGCTGGGGATCAAACCCGGGTCCCTCTGCAATAGCAGTCGCACTCCTAACTGCTAGGCCATCGCTCCCGCCCCAAAGCCCCTGATCCTGACCAGCTGTAACTCATACATTTTTTCCCCTCCAGAACCTCTCCTGGCTACCACTGTCCACTCACCCCTGTCTTCTCCAAGTCCCAGGTTTTCTCATCAGAACAACCACAGGTAGACTTGTTCCTGCCTAGAACATCTTCTCTTTGCTCAAGGACAGTCTCCTCCCAGTCTTTCAGCTGACTTCACATCTCCCAGAGCTGAACAGAAGCTTCCACTCTTATTTATCCGTAGCTAGAACTTTAAATAAGTATAATGGTAATTTGGTTAATTGTGTTAGAATAGCTAATGTTTGCTTTATCAGATCACTTTTAACTTTAATATCTTTCATTTAGAAATTTCCTCATGGAATTCAACGCTAGTTATTAAATCCTTTTCTAATACACAGTAATATAGGATATAATTTTTGGAATCATTTGAGTTACATAAAGCTCTTGAAAAGTTGTATACTGGGCTTAGGATGTTAGGTCTTTCTTTTCTGGAATCTGAGTAGACATCTAGTGCAGCAGTGAAATACCATCATAAGTCTGGTGGAGAACAACCCAGAAAGACATGTCTTATAACCATAAAGGCCAGTGAGGAGGCTCCTTGACACCATGGCAAGGGCCAGGAGGTGAGTCCTGCTGGGGGCTCTGGAGACAGTGTGTTGGAAGAATGTGAAGGCAGGAGTCAGCACACCAGCTCAGAGGAGAGGAGGAACAGTGTCCTATCTCATTCAGAACTCTTGAACAATTAAAATAATCCCAGAACTTGTTTTGGTCTCGTTCATGGTTCCTCATATTTCTACAGTTTCTGTCCTGAAGAGGACACTGTCAGGCTTTCAGATGGAACCAATACTTCAGTGGAGTCTTCACATGTCATCAAGTGAATTCCGTGCCCTCAGGACCTGAACAGGAAGAAAAGAAGGGAGCAAATGGAACCAGACACAGAGAAGACTTTTATAGTTAAGGAGGGGAGGAAAGGAAAGAGGGAGACAGGAAAGGATGAAAGAGAGGGAGGAACAGATGGGAAGGAAAAGAAGGAAGGACAGCAAGAGTCATGCAAATCAAACCAAATCCTGGACAAATAAGGAGAGCCCAAGCAGCATTTAAGAAGTGCCAACCAGAGGGAGAAGCATAGCACCCAGGGAATAAGTGAGCCAGAAATAGATGGACTCATCGCTATGCACAGCACAGCCTGTTGTCAGCCAACCACATGTGGCCCAGCATGCACAGCATCCTGGCAGAGTCAACCAGCCAGCCAGATACCCAATGGTTCCAGAGGGAGCAGAGCAGTGCCTGCCTGAGGAATAGGTGAACCCCAAGCATGTGGGCTCATCAGGGCCTTTGGCAAGGCCTGTTGCCAGCCAGCCAAACTTGGCCCAGCATGCACAGCATCCTGGCAGAGTCAACCAGCCAGCCAGATACCTAGTGGGTCCAGAGGGAGCAGAGCAGCACCTGAGGATTAGGTGAACCCCAAGCAAGGCCTGTTGCCAGTCAGCCACAAGTGGTCCAGCATGCGCAGTGGCAGGGCAGACCCAGCCAGCCACCTAGTCAGCCAACCTGTACAGAGAGAGCAGTGCCATGCCCAGGGAAAAGGTTAGCCCAAAGCAGGAGGGCTCATCAGGGACTTGGAAAAAGCCTGTTTCCAGCCAGACTTGGCCCAGTGTGCACAGCAGCTGGGAAGAGTCAGTCAGCCACCAAGCCACCCACTGGGGTCCAGAGAGCACCCCAGTGCCAAAAGGGAGCTATTCCCTCACCTACAGTGAGGGTATCCCACTGAGGAACAGCTGTAGGGACACCAGCAGCAAGGCGGTGCAATGACTCAGCAGGTAACCAACCAGACTCTTAGCTCCAGATTCTTGGAGAACATCCAGAACAGAAAAGGAAGAGCTAGCGAACCTCCCAATATAAACCAAAGTGAAAAACCAGAAACCTGGCAAAACCAGCCCTCCATAATACAAGGAGAAGACAATGAACACGTCCTGAAGGAAATAGCAACCAAGCCTTTCAACTCAGGGGGAAGAGACATTTGAGATTCACACCAGAACACAAACAATAAAACAGACCCTCATGTCAAAAACACAAAGAAAAAACAAAACAATGAAAAAAAGCACATAATATAATAAATCCCCACCAAAGTCCCCACCGAAAATCTCCAGTCCTGTTGAAAGATCCCCAAACAAGATGGGCCCTGGAAGAGACCCAGGATATAGATCTTAGAAAAAGAATCATAGACATATTCAAAGAAATCGTACAGGAAAGGAATGACAAGCTCCAGAAAAAAAGGTGGAATTCTAAAGGAATCACAGGTTAATGAAAAAAGAAATTGGAACACTCATCCAATCATCAGAAAGGATGGGAGGAAGCCTCAGAAACAGATTTGGATGGAAGCAGAAAATAGAATATCAACACTAGAAGATAAACATAGAAGAACTACAAGGCTCAAGAAAAGAGTATGAAGAATTAAAAAGACTAGAACAATCACAAATGTTGGACCCCAATAAACATACCAAACTTGCCACATCATAGGTAGGGAGGAAGGAGAAGAATCCCAGAACAACAGTGTTTAATCAGATCTTCAACAAGAATAATAGTAGAAAATTCCCCAAAATGGAAAAACACCAAAACCCATACAAATAAAGAAGCAGTAGAAAAAAATAAAAATAAAAAAAAATTAACCCCAGCCTATATCATAGTTTAAAAGAAGCGAGATTGCCCCAAACAAGACAAATACTAACAAGCCACAAGAGAAAAACACAAGTTACATATAAAGGGAAACCATCAGAATCACAGCTGATATGCATTGCAAATGATGAAAGCAAGAATGTGAGAAGAAAGTATTCCCAGTACTAAATGACTGTGGATGCCAACCCAGAGTACTCTACCCAGCAAAAATGGCAATTAGAGGTTGAAGGACAAAGAAAAACCCCTTATGACATAAAGAAGAGGAAATAATTCATTTCCCAAAAACCAAACATTCAGAAATACTCAAGAAATTTAAACACATGCCAGAGGAAAGAGGCAACTATCCCTTAGCAGCTAGAAACGTAAGGAATAAAAAGTAATAACGCTGAATACAAACCTAGACCAAGATGCAAACAGAAAATAAGGTAAAAGGAAGCAGCACTCATCTCTTAATAATAACCTTAATTATTAATGGTCCCTAAACTCCCCCAATAAAAAGACATAGATAAGAGAATGTATCAGGACACAGAACCCAGCTATGGGCTGTCTACAAGAAACCCATCTCTCCCTCAAGGATAGAAAATACCAACTTAATGTGAAAGGATGGAAAAAATATTCCCAGCAAATATTACCAAAAAAGCAAGCAGGAGGTTGCTATTCTAATAATCAGACAAAAACAGACTTCAAAGTAAAAATAACCAGAAGAAGACAAAACAGCCTTTATACAAAATCATTATAAAAACATTAGCAATGAAAGGTTCACAATCATGATTATATAGGCACCAAACTCTGCTGCAAATGAATGTCATAAGCACAATTCTGCAGAACATCAAGACAATGATTAATCCTAGCACATTAATAGTAGGAGACTTCAATATCCACCCTGAGCACTTTGGACAGTCAACTGGTCAAAGAAGAAACAGACAGCTGACTTGAAACAATATAATACACCAAATAACCTCAAAGATATCTACCGGAACTATTCCACCAAAACAACACCAGAGAATACATTTTCTTTTCAGCACCCACAGAACATTCTCCAAAATCACACATAGACTGGGACCAAGAAAAAAAATAAATCTCAACAAATACAATGTGATTGAAATAGTTTCAACTCTGCTTCAACCACGTGCATGAAGCGCAATATCAACACAGGATAAAAGTCCTACGACCCTACAAGAACACATGGGAGACTAAACAACACAACGGTCCTAAATAATGAATGGGTCACAGGAGAAATAAAGAAATAAAAGCTTCCCTGGAACTAAAATGAAAATGGCAATACAAAGACAACAAAACATATGGGATAATTTAAAAACAGGCTAAGGATGGGAACTTTAAGCCTAGCCCTGGAATGCAAAAAAATGGAAAAAGAGCACAAATAAACAATCTAACATTGCAAGCTAACAACACTTGAGGAAACAAAGAAAAATGAACATAAATCCCAACAGACTGGAAGAAATAACAAAAATCAGAGCAGAAAACAATGAATAGAAACAAAGAAAACAAGACAAAGAATCAATGATCCAAAATTGGTTCTTTGAAAGGATAAACAACATAGACAAACCCTTATAGCCCAGTTGACCAAAAGCAAGAAATTGCAACTCCAAATCAATAGATGAAAAGGTAAACATCACAACAGACAATGAAAGACCCAGACAATCATACAGGAAGATTTCAGAAACATATACTCAACTAAATTTGAAACCTAAGAGAAAATGGATGAATAGTTGAAATCCGGGAATCATCAAAGCTTAACCAAAGAGATTGACACCTTAAACAGACCCATAATAGTTGAGGAAATTGAAAATGTAATAAAAATTGTCCCCAATAAAAAAAAAGCTCAGGCCCAGATAGCTTCACAACAGAATTCTATAAAAAGTGCAGGACAGTTTAATGGCGGATGCATGATCTGGGAATGGGGGGGGAGGGAAAAGGGAAATAAGCCTGAAATGAAATGGAAAAATGTATGAAATGCCACAAAAGCGCAATTAAGAGAATTAATTTTAAAAAAAAATAAAATAAAGAGGACTTGCAACCATTTTTACTCAGACGGTTCAGAAGGCTATTAACAGAGGGAAATCTCCCAAATTTTTCTTTGAAGCCAGCATCACTCAAAAACCAAAACCATGCAAAGATTACAACCAAAAAAAGAACTATAGACCCATCGTTTTTTTAATTTTTTTAAATTTAAATCTTGGATGTGTATGAATGTAGTGTCTGCAGTAGGTCTGTGCACCCATGTCCCGCAATGCCAAGGAGGTCAAAAGAGGGCCCGGGGGGGGGGGTCAGAGTCCCTCGGAACTGGAGTTAAAGATGGTTTTCAGTGGCCCATGTGGGTGCTGGGGATTCGAACCCAGTCATCTGCAAGAGCAAGTTTGGCACATATTAGCTGCTAGGCCATCTCTCCAGTCCCCCAGACCCAACTCGTTAATTAACACAAGGTGCAAAATTTCTCAACATAATACTTGCAAACTGATACAGACCCACATCAAAAGATCATCCAATCATGACCAAGTTGGGATTGGTACCAGAGTTGCAGGGATGGGTCAACATAGGTAAATCAATAAAAAAGCAAAAAACCATAAATGGACTGAAACACAAAAACCACTGATTCAAAATCTCAATTGACACAGAAAAAAACCTCAACAAATGTAGCATCCTTCATGCTTAAAGTCTGAGAGGGAATTGAACTGGAGGGATTATTCCTCAATGTAATTAAAAAGGCCCCCCAAAATAATAATAAAACACACAGCAAACATCATCTTAAATGGAGAAAAGTTAGAAGCAATCCCCTTAAAGGCAGGAACGCGGCAAGGCTGCCTCCCTGTCACCACTCCTCTTCAAAGATAGTGCGTGAAACATTTGCTAGGGCAATAAGACAAGAAAAATGGAATTAAATGCAATACTAAATTGAAAAGAGGAAGTGAAGCTATCCCTTTTTTGCAGATGATTGATAGTTTATTTAAGGGATGCTAAAAAGTCAACCGGAAAACTACAAAAAATTAAGAGTTTCAGAAAAGTGGCAAGATACAAAGTAAACCTGGAAAATCAATAGCCTTTCTTTACACCAACAAAGCACTGAAGAAGGAATATAAGGAGATCTTTCCCATTCATGATAGCCTAAAAACACATAAATACCTAGGAAACAAACCTAACCAAGACACCAAGGATCTCTACAAACATTGTTTAAAATCGTTTGTTGAAGTTTTATGGATTTCACACATACTTCTCAGTTCAGTCCAGACTCATTTCCCTCTCCATGCACCACCCCAAGTTCATGCAGTCCTGCCATGCATGTCCTGTTTCCCCTTCGGAGTCTTTTCANTAGGGTACTGTCATCATTGTGTGTTCATCACTATTTCCAGTAGGGTACTGTCATCATTGTGTGTTCATCACTATTTCCAGTGGGGTACTGTCATCGGCTGTCTGGAGCACAAGCTAGTCTGCTCTGTGACTGGCATAGGTTGCTCTAACTTAAAACCACCAGCACCCAGAGCTGAGGACAGTTTCAATATCTCGGAGAAAGCCCCTTCCCCACATCATTGGCACACAAGGTGCTATTAGCCTGTGTCCAATGCCGTGCCAGACATTGCACTGAGAATGTTCCCAATCTTATTTAATTTTCATAAATTTCCCTATGATGTCTCAACAAGCCTCATATGGCAGCTGAGGAAACAGGCTATGAAGTAATAAATAATTTTCCAATGTCATTCAACTAATAAATGAAAGGAAACTCCAGCACTTTAAGAAAACCATACAAAAAATCAATGAATCCAAAAGCTGGTTCTTTGAGAGAATAAACAAGATAGACAGACCTCTAGCCCAGTTAACCAAAAGAAAGAGGGAACAACTCCAAATCAATAGAATCTGTGACGAAAGGGGAAACATCACAACAGACAATGAAAAG
>VZQC01011344.1:843615-875578 GCA_009823505.1 Rhizomys pruinosus | reverse complement strand
TTTTCCCCCCTGTTAAATATGACAGGGTCTTACTGTGGCTTATAACATCTCCCAACCTGTAGAGGATGTAAGCTTGTGGCATCAGCCATGGGTTATTCCCTTTTTTTAGGTTACAAATAAGTATGCTTCATCATGGAGTTTTTCAACCACAGTTCACTTTTGCCGTTCCTCCTTCCCCCTCATCTTCATCTTTCTCCCTGCTTCCTTTGGACGTCCTGCCTTCAGGAGCCCTCTTTTTTCTTTTGTGTCACATGCAACCATTTCCTATGAGAGTGGTTATAAGTAAGCTTTATTTTTATATATTTCTTAATTTTATACATATAAATATTTTATATTTGTATAAATATTTTTTATTATTGGGCTGGAGAGATGGCCTAGAGGTTAAGAGCGCCGACTGCTCTTGCAGAGGACCCAGGTTCGATCCCCAGCACCCATATGGCAGCCGAGAAACATCTTTAACTCCAGTTCCAGGGTAATCCAACACCTTCTTCTGACCTCCACGGCACTGCCGACATGGGTGCACAAACCTACGTGCAGACAGTACATTCATACACATAAAAAATAAAAATAAATAAATAAATTTTTAAAGTATTATTATAATATATTTTATATATTTATGTTATTATATCATTTTATTTTATATTATGTGTTTTATACATATAAATATTTATCTCCACATAAATATGTGCACCACATGTGTGTGAGTGCTACAGAGGCCAAAAGAGGGCTTCAGACCCCTGGAATTGGACATACAGACTGTGTGAGCTGCCATGTGGGTAGTAGATCAAGCCTTTAAAGAAACCAGGACTGAGGCTACAGAGGTGGCCCAGTGGTTAAGAACTTGTACTGCTCTTGCAGAAGCCTGGAATTCAGCTCCTACCGGCCACATCAGTCAATTCACTGCCCTCTGTAATTTTGTATCTGACACTCTTTTCTACCCTCTGAGGGTACCTGATCTCACGTGTGCAAACACTCACATATAGATGCCAATAATTAAATGTTTTAAAGATTTTAAATGTAAAGAAGACAAGACTAGTAAATTCATCACCTGGTGAAGAATAATTTCAGAGCAAGCAAAAGACAGATACCAGCCTCCTTTCTCCTCACCCACAGTGGCTTCGGGGGGGGGGTGGGCTTTTGACATTGTACAGCTAGATAGTTTCTCTCCCCAAGTTTCTGGCATTTGGAAGGCACTAGAGAGGGTCCAAGTGGAGACAAACTGCACTTGGCATTCCTTATTCTCTAGGTGAACATTACTCAGATATAAAACAAGAATGATGAGGACAACGATGATCATTACTAATACTCTCTAAACAGATTTCAGCTTCCTGATGGGTCATTGGACATTTTCCTAACTCACTACACACTCAAAAGAATCCTGGGTTTATGAGTTTTGCCAGAATAAGTACAATGTCTCTCAAGAGTTAAGGCAACTGTATCCTGAAGTTAGTGAGGGTATGAAAGTCACATGGGAAAGAGATCCCCAGATGTTGGTTGGCATGCCCCAGTGCACAGGTGTTAGCTACATTTCTAAGTTAGCATGGAGTACCCAGACAACAAGGAAATAGTCACATCTTACCACAGAGCCTTAATGTCTTCAGAGTGGCTTTCATGTTAAAATCTAAATCACATGGATCTGCATTGATGTGTTTGAAATAAAATGCAGAGAATGTATAGGTAATGATTCTCCAGAGATATGCATCAGATTAAGTGTAGAAGAAACTGCTCTTAGAGAAGTAGCTCATGGAATGCAGGGGCTGATGGGGCTGAGGTCTGCCAGGAAAATGGCAGGCTGTGTGGAAAGTCAGATAAGGGTGCCTCAGTCTTTCATATGAGCTCTCCAGGCCAGGGCACTCCACACAGGCAGGTTTTCTTCTTCTTTTTATTTTTTTGAGACAGGGTCTCCCTATAGTCCCAGCTGGCCTTGAACTCACAGAGATCCACCTCCCTCTGCCTCCTGAGTGCTAGGCTTAAAGGTGTGCACCACCATGCCTGGCTTAAAGATGGTTCTTAGCTGTCATGCGGGTGCTGGGAATTGAACCCAGGTCCTCTGTAAGAGCAGTTGGTGCTCTTAACCGCTGAGCCATCTCTCCAGCCCCACAGGTTTTCTACTGTATAATTGTGTCACACTCATGTGTGTGTGTGTTTGTGTGTGTATGTATGTGTATGTGTGTTCAAGTGGCATGTGCAGATCTGCATGTAGGTGTGCATGTATGTGCAGGTGTGTATCTCAAGGCCAGAGAACAAGCCCTGCTGCCTCTGCTACATTCTTTTGTTATATTTTTTTTGAGCCTGAGCACTTTGTCTCCATGTATGCAAGTGCACACTTGTTAGGCAATGCTCAAGGAGGCCAGAAGAAGAGCATGTCAGATCCCATTGAACTGGAGCTACAGACAGTTGCTATCCACCATGTAGGTGCTGGGATCTGACCTCTGGTCCTCTCCAAGAGCAGCTAGTGTTCCTCAGCCTTGAGCCATCTTTCCAGACTCACCAATTTGTTGTCAGTTCCTTATTTATTAATTACATTTGTTCTCTGACAATTTCATACATGTGTAACTCCCTTTCCCATATACATAATTTTTCTTTTGATCCACTGAGCTTGACCAGAGCCAGCCAGTCACAGGGCATGAGTTTGGAACCGTCCACTGGAGCCTGGTGGACTCAACAATGAATTCCCCTCCTTCAGAACCCACCACTGACCCATTGTTCAGCATGGTGGGTAGGGTCCCAGGATCCCTCCCCATACAGGCCCCCCCAAAATTCCATCTTCCTATATTCTTCCTCTCTTCTTCCTATCATTCTTCCTGTCTTCCCTCTCTTCATCCTGCTGTTCCCTGGACATGTCAGGGGTAGTATGGATGTCCTCTTCAGGACTGAGTGTTCAGCTTTTTCTCCGAACCTTGAGCACACTGTCTGTGTTCACCACCGTTCACTGCAACGAGAAGAGTCTCTGATTTAGGGGGAGACTGGCATTTATCTGCAGTGATAAACACGAATATTTAGAATGTGTTTGGGCCATGTCATTTTAGCCAGAGAAGAGGAGTAGATTTCCTCTTTCACCTCTGAACTCCCCAGCCATGCTTTTGGACCTAGTTCACAGTGACATGAATTTTCTGCTGAGAAGCAGGCCTCAAATCCAACGAAGGGTTACTCCCATAACACTCATGCCTCCGTTGCACCAGGGGCCACATCTTGCCCCAGCAGGCTGAGGATTCCTAACAGTAAGATTATCAGTGTCTTTTCTCCCCAGTGGGTTGCATAGCATCTTTTAGGATTATGAAATCCATCCATCAGTGAGGAAGCTGACTTGCAGCTTAATTTCACTCTATCTTGGTATGTGGTCCCTTCAGGATCAGGGTTTTCATGCTCTAATTCTGTCTTCTCTTTTCTGAGACATGGTTTCCCATTCAACCATAAACTCACTGATTTTGCGGAGCTACTTACCCAGTTAGCTCTTGGGATCTTCATGTTTCTGCCACCCCTACTCTGGGTTACAGATGATAATCACCACAGCTGCCTTAGATGTACGTGTGACAGAGACTTCACCAACTAAACTGTCTCCCATTACCCATGAGTTTAAATATCTTATTGACAGAAAAGAGATCTTCTTCTTGTGCATAACCTTATATCCTTCTTAGCTCAGTAATGACTTATTCCAGAATCTGTGAATGTCAGTTTACGTGGCAAAAGAAAATTTTAATTGTGCTTGGATTACAGTTGCCAGTCATGTGAATTTATGATCCCCCAGACATGCCAAGTATAACCACAAAGGTCCATAGAAGATAACAGAGAAAAAAGACAACAAAAAATGATGCATGAAGGCTCAACCCTGTGAGAGTGCTTTTAAAATTGGAGGATTGCAGCCATAAACCATGATGACTTCATATTAGGAAAGGCAAGGAAACATAGCCCTTACCTCAGCACATTGAGAAAGATCATAACCTTGCAGACATTTTTATTTTATTCCAATAAAACCTACTTGGGACATCTGAACATAGACAGATAATATTTTGTGTTATTATGAATCAGTAACATTTTAATGTTTATTGAGTCTTGTGCATTTCATACAATAAATCTTAATCATATTCAGTCCTCCTCTCCCATCCACAACCACAGAGTCCCCCATACCTGAGGCCATGCATTCTATCATAATATGTTAAAGTCTCTCCAGTCAAGCTTCTGCATGCAGATGTCCCTCAGTGCAAGTTCATCTGCTGGTTTCAGCCTATTGGAGTCTCTCCCTTAAATATGTAACATCTTGCAGCAGCTTTGGTAAGCCATTACAACACTTACTAACAAAAGCCTGTTATCTGAATAGAAAAAGATACACTATCACGATTTACAAAGCAGTTTTATATGCATTTATTTATTGGCATTCGGCCTACTCCATCGGGACAGGAAGCATTGATTATGAAGAATGTGGCAATGTCCTGACACGTGTCCAGTGGGCCCAAGTTGGCAAGTACGCTACAGTCTGGCAATGTCTGCAAATGCTGGTTCTGTAAACGTACTAAGAAAATACTCAAAGATTGGTATTAGATACTTAACACAGAGACCCAGGAAACTGTTGCTTCTGCATTCCTTCCCTGCGGCCTCTTGTGGCCTTCATGTCCATTAGGGTAGCTTGATGTGTTAGCCTATTTCTCAAACCCTCACAAGCAGGACAGGGGCCTCAAGGAGGCAACAGAACTGCTTCAACTGTGGCTTCCGGACTGTGGGGGGAACCGCAAAGGCTGCATTTCTAAAACAGGCTTCTGCGTTGCACTGCCTGACTGCTAGGCCAAAGTGCCAGGATGCTCAGTGTACTCCTCCTTATTTTTATCCTAAATCGGGCAAATTGCACAGTCGCGTGATGCTACTTCAGAGTCCACTTAGCTTAATTGAACGGAATGTGATTTCTGTGGAGCACAGGTGGCGACCGAGGCAGCTTATTATCTGATTTGAGGTGGCGGTCTTCAAATGAGCTGCTTGCTGAGAGCATTTTAATGGACTGAGCCAGGGGAGAGACTCAGGCTGACAGGGGAGGGGGCTCACATAGGCTCATATGGGCTGCAACGCGCTGGGCCTTTAGAAGGAGCTTCTCACTTAAAACTCCCCTCAGTAAGAGATGAAGACCCGGAATTCAGAGAGTGAATATATTCCTCTGGGTTCTACAGCAAGAAAGGACTTACCCACCCATCTGTCTGTGACATATAACACCTTTTGTGGAACTTGCTCAGAGGCTGGAGAATGGCTGGGGGATTGTGACTAAGGAGAAAATCTTGTTTCTAAAATGAGAAAGCCTGGCCTTTGCCCTTGACCCGAGCTGCACATTGCTGACTCAGTCATAGTCTGTGCTACCAACAGAAGGAGCTCCTCAGTGGCTTTTCCTTCCCGAGCCTGCCTTCTCTCCTCTTTGTAGGGACTCTGAGCTAAGCCTGTCTTCTAAGGCTGTGGTCAGGACTAAACAGACTAGCTCATGTGAAGTGTTCCTTGACGGTGAGACATACAGAGAATGCTCAGCTCTCCGGTGTTCCTGTTGGACAGGCCCCCTTGGCTGGGAGGTCTCCTGTGCTGGCATGCTTTCTTCTGGCTCCAGCAGTCTCCTTTCTCTTGGGCTGTGGGACATACAGTAGGACTCCCAGGGGCAGTGCAATTGAAGCAGCCTGAAAACAGGCTCAGATGTCCCTGGACACTTTGAACAGAGGAGTTGAAACTTTATTATCTCAAAAGCTAGCATTGCCCATGTTGTGGCATCTGAATGCAAACAAGGGTTTGCAAACATGCTTCCATAGCTACTGATCATCTTCTTTTTTATTTTATTTATTATGTGTCTGCATGTAGGTCTATGTACCTGTGTCATGCAATGCTGTGGAGGTCAGAGAAGGTGTCAGATTCCCCTGGAACTGGAGTTAAAGATGGTTCTCAGCCACCACGTGGATGCTGGGGATCAAACCCGGTCCTCTGCAAGAGCAGTCGGCACTCCTAACTGCTAGGCCATCTCTCCAGCCCCCTGGCTCCTGACCATCTGTAACTCATACATTTTTCCTCAGACCTCTCCTGGCTACCACTGTCCACTCACCCCTGTCTTCTCCAAGTCCCAGGTTTTCTCATCAGAACAACCACAGGTAGACTTGTTCCTGCCTAGAACATCTTCTCTTTGCTCAAGGACAGTCTCCTCCCAGTCTTTCAGCTGACTTCACATCTCCCAGAGCTGAACATATATCTTCCACATCTTATTTATCCTTAGCTATAACTTTAAATAATTTATATTGGTAATTTGTTTAATATATTTTAGAATAGCTAATGTTTGCTTTATCAGATCACTTTTAACTTTAATATCTTTCATTTAGAAATTTCCTCATGGAATTCAACGCTAGTTATTAAATCCTTTTCTAATACACAGTAATATAGGATATAATTTTCGGAATCATTTGAGTTACATAAAGCTCTTGAAAAGTTGTATACTGGGCTTAGGATGTTAGGTCTTTCTTTTCTGGAATCTGAGTAGACATCTAGTGCAGCAGTGAAATAACGTCATAAGTCTGGTGGAGAACAACCCAGAAAGACATGTCTTATAACCATAAAGGCCAGTGAGGAGGCTCCTTGACACCATGGCAAGGGCCAGGAGGTGAGTCCTGCTGGGGGCTCTGGAGACAGTGTGTTGGAAGAATGTGAAGGCAGGAGTCAGCACACCAGCTCAGAGGAGAGGAGGAACAGTGTCCTATCTCATTCAGAACTCTTGAACAATTAAAATAATCCCAGAACTTGTTTTGGTCTCGTTCATGGTTCCTCATATTTCTACAGTTTCTGTCCTGAAGAGGACACTGTCAGGCTTTCAGATGGAACCAATACTTCAGTGGAGTCTTCACATGTCATCAAGTGAATTCCGTGCCCTCAGGACCTGAACAGGAAGAAAAGAAGGGAGCAAATGGAACCAGACACAGAGAAGACTTTTATAGTTAAGGAGGGGAGGAAAGGAAAGAGGGAGACAGGAAAGGATGACAAGAGAGGGAGGGGACATATGGGAAGGAAGAAGGAAGGAAGGACAGCAAGAGTCATGCAAATCAAACCAAATCCTGGACAAATAAGGAGAGCCCAAGCAGCATTTAAGAAGTGCCAACCAGAGGGAGAAGCATAGCACCCAGGGAATAAGTGAGCCAGAAATAGATGGACTCATCGCTATGCACAGCACAGCCTGTTGTCAGCCAACCACATGTGGCCCAGCATGCACAGCATCCTGGCAGAGTCAACCAGCCAGCCAGATACCCAATGGTTCCAGAGGGAGCAGAGCAGTGCCTGCCTGAGGAATAGGTGAACCCCAAGCATGTGGGCTCATCAGGGCCTTTGGCAAGGCCTGTTGCCAGCCAGCCACATGTGGCCCAGCATGCACAGCATCCAGGCAGAGTCAACCAGCCAGCCAGATACCTAGTGGGTCCAGAGGGAGCAGAGCAGCACCTGAGGATTAGGTGAACCCCAAGCAAGGCCTGTTGCCAGTCAGCCACAAGTGGTCCAGCATGCGCAGTGGCAGGGCAGACCCAGCCAGCCACCTAGTCAGCCAACCTGTACAGAGAGAGCAGTGCCATGCCCAGGGAAAAGGTTAGCCCAAAGCAGGAGGGCTCATCAGGGACTTGGAAAAAGCCTGTTTCCAGCCAGACACATCTGGCCCAGTGTGCACAGCAGCTGGGAAGAGTCAGTCAGCCACCAAGCCACCCACTGGGGTCCAGAGAGCACCCCAGTGCCAAAAGGGAGCTATTCCCTCACCTACAGTGAGGGTATCCCACTGAGAACAGCTGTAGGGACACCCAGCACAAGGCAGGTGCATGACTCAGCAGGTAACCAACCAGACTCTTAGCTCCAGATTCTTGGAGAACATCCAGAACAGAAAAGGAAGAGCTAGCAGAACCTCCCAATATATAACCAAAAGTGAAAACCAGAAACCTGGCAAAACCAGCCCTCCATAATACAAGGAGAAGACAATGAACACGCCTGAAGGAAATAAGCAAACCAAGCCTTCAACTCAGGGGAGAAACATTTGAGATTCACACCAGAACACAAACAATAAAACAAACCCACATTCCAAAAACACAAAGAAAAAACAACAACATGAAAAAAAGCACATAATAAATCCCCACCAAAATCTACCAGTCCTGTTGAAGATCCCTACAACAAGATGTCCCTGGAAGGAACCCAGGATATAGATCTTAGAAAAAGAATCATAGACATATTCAAAGAAATCGTACAGGAAAGGAATGACAAGCTCCAAAAAAAAAAGTGGAAATTCTAAAGGAATCACAGGGTTAAATGAAAAAAGAAATTGAACACTCATCCAATCATCAGGAAAGGATGGGAGGAAGCCTCAGTAACAGATTGGATGAAGCAGAAAATAGAATATCAACACTAGAAGATAACAGAGAAGAACTACAAGGCTCAAGAAAAGAGTATGAGAATTTTAAAAAGACTAGAACAATCACAAATGTGGACACTATAAAAATACCAAACTTCCACATCATAGGGTTTGAGGAAGGAGAAGAATCCCAGAACAACAGTGTTTATCAGATCTTCAACAGAATAATAGTAGAAAATTTCCCCAAAATGAAAAACACCAAACCCATACAAATAAAAGAAGCATGTAGAAAACCAAATAGATAAGAACAGAAAAGAAATTACCCACACCATATCATAGTTAAAACGCTAGATGCCCCAAACAAGACAAAATACTACAAGCCACAAGAGAAAAACAACAAGTTACATATAAAGGGAAACCCATCAGAATTACAGCTGATATTTCATTGCAAATGATGAAAGCCAGAAGAATGTAGAAGAAAGTATTTCCAGCACTAAATGACTATACATGCCAACCCAGATTACTCTACCCAGCAAAAATGTCAATTATAGTTGAAGGACAAAGAAAAACCCCTTATGACATAAAGAAGATGAAATAATTCATGTCCAGAAAACCAAACCTTCAGAAAATACTCAAAGAAATTTAAACAAATGCCAGAGGAAAGAGGCAACTATCCCTTAGCAGCTAGAAAAGGTAATGAATAAAAGTATAACTCTGGAAATATAAACCTAGACCAAGAATGCAAACAGAAAATAAGGTAAAAGGAAGCAGCACTCATCTCTTAATAATAACCTTAATTATTAATGGTCTAAACTCCCCCAATAAAAAGACATAGACTAAGAGAATGTATCAGGACACAGAACCCATCTATGTGCTGTCTACAAGAAACCCATCTCTCCCTCAAGGATAAGGACCAACTTAAGGTGAAAGGATGGAAAAAATATTCCCAGCAAATATTACCAAAAAGCCAGCAGGAGTTGCTATTCTAATATCAGACAAAACAAACTTCAAAGTAAAAATAACCAGAAGAGACAAAACAGGCCTTTATATCATTATAAAAGGAACAATTAGCCATGAAGATTTCACAATCCTGAATATATATGCACCAAACTCTGCTGCAATGAATGTCATAAGCACAATTCTGCAGGACATCAAGACACAGATTAACCTCAGCACATTAATAGTAGGAGACTTCAATATCCACCCTGAGCACTTTGGACAGGTCAACTGGTCAAAGAATAAACAGACATCTGAACTGAACAATATAATACACCAAATGAACCTCACAGATATCTACTGACTATTCCACCAAAACACCAGAGAATACACGTTCTATGCAGCACCCCACAGAACATTCTCCAAAATCACACATAGACTGGGACCAAGAAAAAAAAAAATCTCAACAAATACAATGTGATTGAAATAGTTTCACTCATTCTATCAGACCACAGTGCAATGAAGCTCAATATCAACACCAGGATAAGTCCTACTACCTACAAGAACACATGGAGACTAAACAACACACTTCTAAATAATGAATGGGTCAAGGAAGAAATAAAGAAATAAAAGCATTCCTGGAACTAAATGAAAATGGCAATACAATACAACAAAACCTATGGGATAATTTAAAAACAGTCCTAAGATGGAACTTTATAGCCCTGGATGCCAAAAAACCATGGAAAGAGCACAAATAAACAATCTAACACTGCAGCTAAAAACACTTGAGGAACAAAGACAAATGAACCCTAAACCAAACAGACTGGAAGAAATAACAAAAATCAGAGCAGAAAACAATGAAATAGAAACAAAGAAAACAAGACAAAGAATCAATGAATCCAAAAGTTGGTTCTTTGAAAGGATAAACAAGATAGACAAACCTCTAGCCCCATTAACCAAAAGAAAGAAAGTGCAACTCCAAATCAATAGATGAAAAGGTAAACATCACAACAGACAATGAAAAGACCCAGACAATCATACAGGAATATTTCAGAAACCTATATTCTACTAAATTTGAAAACCTAAGAGAAATGGATGAATATCTGAAATCCTGGAAATCAACAAAGCTTAAACCAGAAGAGATTGACACCTTAAACAGACCCATAATATTTGAGGAAATTGAAAATGTAATAAAAATTGTCCCAAATAAAAAAAGCTCAGGCCCAGATAGCTTTGCAGCAGAGTTCTATAAAAAGATGCAGGACAGTTATGGCGGAATGCATGATCTGGGATGGGGGGGGGGAGGGAAAGGGAAATAAGCCTGAACTGAATTGGAAAAAATGTATGAAATGCACAAAGCATCAATAAAAATTAATTTAAAAAAAAATAAAATAAAGAGGACTTGCAACCATTACTACTCAGACTGTTCAGAAGCATACAGAGGGAAATCTCTCTAATTCCTTCTATGAAGCCAGCATCACTCAAAAACCAAAACCAGGCAAAGATACAACCAAAAAAGAGAACTATAGACCCATCTCCCTCATGAACACAGATGCCAAAATTCTAAACAGGAAACTTGCAAACTGCATACAGACCCACATCAAAAAGATCATCCATCATGACCAAGTTGGATTTGTACCATAGGTGCAGGGATGGTCCAACATATGTAAATCAATAAAAATCATAAAACTCATAAATGGACTGAAACACAAAAACCACGTGATCATCTCAATTGACACAGAAAAACCCTTCAACAAATTCAGCATCCTTCATGCTTAAAGTCTGAGAGGGAATTAGACTGGAGGGATTATTCCTCAATGTAATTAAAGCCATATATAAGAAACACACAGCCAACATCATCTTAAATGGAGAAAAGTTAGAAGCAATCCCCTTAAAGGCAGGAACGCGGCAAGGCTGCCTCCTGTCACCACTCCTCTTCAATATAGTGCTTGAAACATTTGCTAGGGCAATAAGACAAGAAAATGGAAATTAAATGCATACTAATTGGAAAAGAGGAAGTGAAGCTATCCCTTTTTAGCAGATGATATGATAGTTTATTTAAGGGATGCTAAAAAGTCAACCGGAAAACTACAAAAAATTAAGAGTTTCAGAAAAGTGGCAAGATACAAAATTAACCTAGAAAAATCAATAGCCTTTCTTTACACCAACAAGCAACTGAAGAAGGAATATAAGGAGATCTTCCCATTCATGATAGCCTCAAAAACAATAAAATACCTAGGAACAAACCTAACCAAAGACACCAAAGATCTCTACAACATTTTTTAATCTTTTGTTGAAGTTTTATGGATTTCACACATCACTTCTCAGTTCAGTCCAGACTCATTTCCCTCTCCATGCACCACCCCAAGTTCATGCAGTCTGCCATACATGTCCTGTTTCCCCTTCTGAGTCTTTTCAATTTTTTTCAAAGCAGATTATATTTTTTAGGGGGTGGAACTCTACTGCTTCAGTCAGTTCCCTGTACCAGTTCTTTTGTTGTTGTTGTTCCCTCCAATCTGTACTGTTTCACCATATGCATTTATGTATGTCACACATGTACTAAAATCATGTCATCTGAAAATACACTGTATGTTAATTATAAATCATATTCCAGAATACACATTTTTCCCTTTTAATTTTATACTGCTCTAAAACATGCCAACACACCCTCCTTCCTTGTACCAAAACTATAAGTCTGAAAATGGATAATAGGTTAATTCTAGAGCCTGTTAAGGGATTCACATTCTTTTTTTAATTTTTTATTAATTTTTATGTGTATGAATGTACTGTCTGCATGTAGGTTTGTGCACCCATGTCATGAAATGCCACGGAGGTCAGAAGAGGGTGTCGGATTCCCCTGGAACTGGAGTTCTCCTGGAATTGGAGTTACAGACTTTCCTAGTTTGTCTTCCTTTGCTGTGACAAAACACTCTGACTGACATCAACTTGGGGAGGAAAGGGTTTATTCAGCTTACATCTCCTGGGTCACAGTTCATCACTTAGGGAGCCCAAGGCAGGAACTCAGGGCAGGAACCTGGGGGCAGGAGCTGAAGCACAGGCCATGGAGGAATGCTGTTCATTGGCTTGCTCATGTGACAGAGTTCAAGGAGTCCAACAGTAGATGCGCGGCACTGGAGAGGCTAAGAATCCAGGGAACTGCTCAGTCCACAAGATTAGATGTCTCAGTAGTCCCAATCTGGTGCTGAAGGCCCGATGGATTCCAGATCTGCCAGTCTCAGTACACGCTGGGATCCGTAGGGTTGATCACAGCAGCAAGACAAACTCACCAGTGAGAGAGAGGCAAGCTGCAGGAAAAAAGGGACCAGCTCCCTTTGCCATGGCCTTTAATACTGCCTGCCAGCAGAAGGTAACACCCACATTTGGGGTGGGCCATCCGGGTTGAGGTGGTCCAATCCGAAGATCTTTTTTCTCTTATTTGTTCCTTAGTCCAGTCAAGTTGATATCCAGGATTAACCATCACACAGATGGTTCTCAGCTGCCATGTGGGTGCTGGGGATTGAATCCAGGTCCTCTGCAAGAGCAGTTGGTACTCTTAACCGCTAGGCCATCTCTCCAGCCTGAGGATTCACAATCTAAGAGAACAGTTGCTTTAGATAAAGAGAAATATAACTTTAATGTTACTTTGCCTTACTTGATGCTAGCATCCACAAATGAGGGATATCATTTGTTGTTTGTTTTCTGGGACTGTGTTACCTCACTTAGCATAATATCTTCTAGTTCCATCCATTTGCCTGCAAAGTTCATGATGTCATCTTTCTTTACTGCTACATAGAACTCCATTCTGTAGATGTACCACATTATCTCTATCCGTTCCTTGGTTTAGAGGAAATTAGGTTGGTTCCAACTCTGCTATTGTGAAAAGAGCTGCAATAAACATGGCTGTGCATTTATCTCTGCAGAGGATGAGTCTTGTGGGTATATACCCAGGACTGGTATAAATGTGTCAGGTGGTAGGCTCATTTTCAGACTTTTAAGGGATCTCCATACTGCTTTCCATAGTGGTATGAGTTTACATTCCCACCAGTAGTGGATGAGTGTTCCCTTTTCCCCACAACCACTCCAGTATTTGGTATCATTTGTTTTTTTGATGATAGCCAGTCTTATTGGAGTGAGATGATATCTTAAAGTGGTTTTAATTTGCATTTCCTTAATTATAAATGATGTTGAACAGTTTTTGAGATGTTTCTCAGGGGGCTAGAGAGAAGGCTCAGCAGTTAACAACACTGCTCTTTCAAAAGACCTGGGTTCAATTCCCAGCACCCACATGGTGGCTAAGTACCATCTTTAAACTGGGCATGGTGGCACATGCCTGTAATCTTAGCATATCAAACCCACTGCCAACATCATCCTAAGTGGAAAAAAATTGGAACCCATTTTCCTTAAGCCTGGAACCCCATAAGGCTGACCCTTATTGCCACTCCTCTTCAACATAGTGCTTGAAATGCTTGCTAGGGCAATAAGACAAGAGAAGGAAATTAAAGGAGGAATAATTGGAAAAGAAGAAGTTAAGCTATCCCTTTTTGCAGATGATAAGAATTTCAATAAAGTGGCAGGATACAAAATTATCCTGGAAAACTCAGTAGCATTTTTTACACCAACAATAAACAAGTGGAGAAGGAATATAAAAAGACCTTCCCACTTACAATAGCCCCAAAATTAATAAAATACCTGGGAACAAACCTAACCAAAGATACCAAAGATCTCTACAACAAAAATTTTAAACTCCTCAAAAAGGAGATTGAAAATGACATCAAAAGATGGAAAGAACCCCCAAGGCTCATGGGTTAGAAACATTAATATAGTAAAAATGTCCATTTTACCCAAATTGATATACAGATTCAATGCAATCCCAATCAAAATCCCCATGAGCTTCTTCACAGACTTGAAAAGAAATCTTTAAATTCATATGGAAAAACAAAAGACCCCGAATAGCTAAAGTAACGCTGAGTGAAAAAAATGCAATATGTGGGGGGGCGGTATTGCTCTACCAGACTTCAAGCTAAATTACAGGGCCATAGTAAAAAAAGACAGCCTGGTACTGGCACAAAAACAGATCCATTGACCAATGGAACAAAATCAATCTTGAACTCATACAATTTCAGCCTCCTCATATTTGACAAAGGGGGAAAAAACCCAACGGAGGAAGGATAGCATCATTAGCAAATGGTGCTGGCAAAATTGGATCACCATTTTTAGAAGAACAAAATTAAACTCCTACCTCTCACCCTGTACCAAAAATCAACCTGAATGGAACAAAGATCTCAAAGTGAAACCCGAAACTCTGAAGGTGATAGAAGAAAGTTGATAACAACCGACAAAACATAGACCTCGGGAAAGACTTTTTAAATCAGACAACAGCTACACAGGAAATAAGGTCAACAGTCCACAAATGGAAGCTCATCAAACTCAAAAGCTTTTGTATAGCTAAAGAAACAATCAAGGAAGTGAAGAGAAAACCCACAGAGTGGGAGGAAATCTTCACCAGTGATACATCTGACAGAGCATTAACATCCAGACTACTCAAAAACAAAGAAGCAAGAAAACAAATGATCTACTCAAAAGGTGGAGTAAAGAGCTGAACAAAGACTTCACCAGTGAGGAAGCAAAGATGGCTGATAAACATCATAAAAAGTGTTCAACATCATTAATAATTAAGGAAATGCAAGTTAAAACCACTCTCAGATATCATCTCATTCCGATGTGACTGGCTAAGATCAAGAACATAAAAGACACCAAATGCTGGAGAGGTTGTGGGGAAAGGGGAACACTCATCCACTGCTGGTGGAAATGTAAACTTGTACAACCTCTATGGAAAACAGTGTGGAGAGCCCTTAGAAGGCTCAAAATGAGCCTACCACCTGACCCAGTCATACCACTCCTGGGCATATACCCACAAGACTCATCCTACCACAAAGATACATGCACATCCATGTTTATTGCAGCTCTCTTCACAATACAGAAGAGTTGGAACCAACCCAAATGCACCTCAACTGAGGAGTGGATGACAAAAATGTGGTACATCTACACAACTTAGTACTACTCAGTGGTAAAGAAAGATGGCATCATGAACTTTGCTGCTAAATGGATAGAGCTCAAAGTCATTATGCTAAGTGAAGTTACACAGTCCCAGAAAAACTATCAGTGAATGGTTTCCCTCATTTATTGATGCTAACACCAAATCGCCAGATGAAAGGCAAGCTGAACAACATTATTGATATATTTCTATTTATCTGAAATTAACTATGTTGTTATAATTTAAGTCTCTTATTGGACAATAGAATTGATCCACCACTTACTTTCAGACTCTGTAATCACTGTATATGTGTGGAAAGTATGTATTCATATTTTAGAGTAATATAAAATTAAAGGAGGAAAATGTGAAATCCTAAACATAAAAAAAGACTGAGAGAAAGATGCAGGTCACTTATGGCATAGTGCATGATCTGGGGTGGAGTGGGAGGAAGGGAAAGGGGAATATGTCTAAACTGCACTAGAAATGATGTCTGAAATACACAACCATCAATAAAGCATTATAAAAAAAACTTTTTAAAAGATTCAGAAAAAGATACATGACATGTAGGGCAGAATGCATGAACTTGGGTGGGGTGGGAGCATGGAAAGGAAAGTGAGTCTAAATTGGATAGAGAAATAACATATGTAATGCACAAAACTTCAAAAAACTTCAATAAAATATTTTTAAAGTGCCAAAAAGATGTGTGTGAGAGAGAAAGAGAGAGAGAAAAAGAAAGAGAATTCATACTATATTAAAACCTGTCAACTAGCTCTAAAGATTATTGTATTATCATGCAACATGGCCAGTCTTATTTTAGTAACAGCTCCTCTCAACTTCAGATTATAAGAAATCCCAGACTTGGCGACATTCCATTTTATAAATATTTGTTTTCCTTTTTTAAAAAGTCTCTTTTGCTCTGTCACTGAAATTCCAGCTGGCATTCTCATCTGTGACGTCCTTCCTGTCGACGTATACACGTGTTTCCTTGTATTCGGCAGCAAACAAGGTGCACAAAGGACCAATGGCTGCCATCCTCCACCTCCATTGCTGTGATTCTCCCATTCCAACTCCCTCATTCAACACTTGATTTATATGGGAGTCTGAAGACAGATGCCCAGTGTGTGCTGTTGAAAACTAATTGCAACACAGTGGCACCACCTATCTATCTTGCATATTTCTCCCCTTTATTTTCTATTAATCAGTTAATTGTTCTAGATGATCAGTTGATTAACAAGACGTTAGTTTGGTTTTATTCTAATATATGAAGTTGGTTTCCTGTGATTCCCTCAGAAGGCCCAAACTCTCTTTGTTTTCACTGTAATATTAGTGACCAATTTTATTGGTTCATTAAGGTTTAAAAATGGTGGAATTCTAATAGTATCAATCCTCCTCTACTATACAGGTGATTCTAAGAATAGGATCTCCCAGGAAACCCTACTGTAAGCTCATTTCACTAAACAATCTTTCCCTGACCTGTTTCCCTCTCACTTCCCTGTCAGTCTGATGTGCAGGACTACATGATTCAGTATACATAGTTCCCAATACTCTTTTTTTTTTTTTTCTGCCGGCCCCCAGTACTCTTTCTAATGACTCTATGGCTTGGTTTGTATTGGAATATGAAATGTCTCCATTGTCATCGCCTCATGCTTTTGAATACTTGGTCCCTAGTTTGTGAAGCTGTTTGGGAAGGTTATAGAAACCTTGAAGGGTAGGGTCTTGCTGGAAGAAGTACATTACTTGGGGCAGCCTTTGAGGTATTCTGGCATGGCCTTGCTTCCTATTCCCACTATGCTTCTGGTCTGCAGGTGCAATGTGATCTGAAATCTTCTTGTCCTGCCGTGGCTTCCTTAAGTTGGCTTTGTCACAACATTTTATCACAATGGAAAAATAATTAAGAAAAGCTTTTACAAATATCTGTTAATTGTCTTTTTTTTTTTTTTTTACTTTTTTGAGACAGGGTCTCCCTATATAGCCCCAGTTGTCCTGGAACTCACTTTGTAGACCAGGATAGCCTTGAACTCATAATGATTTGCCTGACTCTGCCTCCAGAGTGCTAGGATTAAAGGCATGCACCACCACTCCCGGCAATTGTCCTTTTTGGATTGGTATTTCTTATAACTTAGTAACTCTGTCCTCTCTCTGTTCTTTCCACTTACATTGATATTTTCAGTAAGAGCTGAGATGACAAAGCAATCAATGAGGAGGGATAGAACCATCAGGGATGGTCGAGAGATTCCCCATTCCAAGAGTGAGAAGGAGCAGTCTGGGAAGGGCAGTGAGACCCCTGTTATTTTCTCAGACTGGACAGTATATTATAGGTGACAGTTGAGCTTAAGCTATCCCACAGGAGCTATTAGCTGCTTTAATCATAAATGTGCATTCCACAGATATAAACTACCAGTTCAGTTATCTTTTAAATTTGGCCAACACCAGCTGTTTTGCTAATTATCATAATGAATGCTAGTAATAATTTGTTGATGGTGAAATGAACTTTATAAATAGTGTGATGAACTCTAAAAATAGATTCTCAGTTCAAAGTGATAGTGTTCAGAATATGTGAACAGACAAAACTGCCTAGCAAAGCTCCCAACATGGCAAGAGAGGGAAAGGACTATAAAACAGGGTCTCAGGTGGACACCGCAGGACTGTACCACAGCCCTGGTCCAAAGTCCTGGACTCGCCTTAGACTCCAGGGAATCTGCTCAGTGACAGTTACCAACAGAGGCTGCATCCTCCTTTCTCCCCAGAAGGAGATCCATGAATACTGGGGTCAGGGCCTGCCTGGTCTACATAGCAAGTTTCAGGCCAAATGGGATTACAGGGAAACCCTGTGTCAAAAGAGAATAAAAATCAAAAGTACTACATTTTTGTTTCCTTTGCAAGGATCTTTTCATCTAATTGCATGTAATTGATCAACTCCCGATTTGAAGTCCACTGTCACTGAACACCTCAGAATCATTTACCATAAGACTTATTCCAGAGATGTTGTTCAGGAGTGCCATTCTACCTGGAGGCTCTCTCCTCCACTGTGACTGGCCTAATAGTCCCTATTCCATGGATTTTTGGAAAGGATAGAGTTAGTGTGTATTTTCTATCCAGTAACCACTTTCATGAAATCCTCAGTCCCCTGTGCTCCAGGATAAGGATTCTACCTTACATTTCCTTCAGTCATTGAGGATCAAGGATGTGGAACAGACCTTAAGGAGCAGAGGAGTGTGCACAAAGCATCAGATGTTGGATGGTGTGGAAATATATTCCATGTGGGAAGGCAAAAAAAATTAATAATAATTGGCATTTATTTTGTATATATTGTGTGCTTCCTTGTGGGAGAGATGCTTTATGTAAATGAACTTGCTTAATATTCTAAGTAGTTTTATAATATAAGCAACATTTAGCTGTTCATAGATCACACATTTATTGTATGCCCATGATATTCTAGAGCCTGGGAGTTCTTGTTTATTTGGTAGGATACCACGAAGAATTTTTTAAGAGAGCTTCAAAAGCCTTCATTAGGCTCCTCTGAAGCTCCACTTAAGCCAAGTCATCCTGACACCAAATGTCTCTGTCTCAGAATAGTAAAGCACCTAGGAATCTTAGAGAAAGTGACAGACTGCTCTTCCAGGACAAATAACAGCTGAAATTGAACTTAAATACTAATATCTACCAGCTCCACGTAGCAAGCCACCCTGTTTTAGAGATAAACATACCACACAGTGTAAAGGATAAAATCTAGGTTGAGAATTTCTTAACTTTTATTTTTTAATTATGCTTCAACTGGATTGGGGAGAACAGGGATAGACTTCATAAAGAAGTTTCTCTTTGTGCTTCCAAATAAAGGGGACCAGGCTCCTCATCAGGGGAGGAAGGGACCGACATGAGACTGGTGTGCAGCGTCTACAGTGTGCCTGTAATAGAAAGTTTTTTTTTCCATTCTTTGAAAGTTTTATACATGTATATAATGTGGCTTGATTATATACACCCACACTCCATCCTTCCAACTCCCCCTGTTCCCTCAAGCCCATCTCCTCTCCCCCAATTCAAGTCATTCACTTTAAAAAATATATAACCCAAGAAACCCAACTAGTGCTATCCTTTTGCTCATGGTGTGGAACCTTCCCATGGGGCATGAGAGGCTGACCCCTGCCCATAGCTCCTCCAGCAGCCGTCAGTTAACAGCGCCTCAGGTAGTGATGAGGCCCTGGGAAGACCGTAACTATTTATGATGGAAATTTAATTACCTCAAAGTGCAGTATTAGGCATGTAGCTTCAGTTGCTTTGTGCAACAGCCCTGTCATGTTCAGAATGCAGAAGTTCACAGACTGCCTCCCATTCTTCTGGTTCTCACATTTTTTAAAAGAATACTTTTTATTAAAAGAAGGCATTCTAAAGACCACAAACGACTGAACACTACTGATTAAAAGGCAAATTAGTCTTTGGTGGAACCTGCCCACACTTCTGCTTTGGTGACAATGGTTTTATTGTAATGTGGCCTTACACAATAGATTGCTCCCGGTAATCTATTGTCCCTCTTTTGCTGAGACAGCAGCACTGAGCATTTACAGCAAAGACTACTGCAGCCACAATGTCCAAATCATTTAGTATTTGACTTCCCCAAAAGGAATTTGCTGACTCCTAGATCGTAATCTCATCTATGGCTCTAGGAGTTGATTAGAGATGAGGGGTTCCTTGATTTTATTTTTGGAGACAGGAAACTAGCAGTGTAGACCAGGCAGGCCTCCACCTTACAGAGATCCAACTCCTGAGTCCTGAGTGCTGGGATTAAAGGCTTATGCCACTACGACAGACTCTGAATGGATATGTTGTATACCCCATGTTTTATTGTCACTGCGCATAGTTATTTTTTCTTGATGAACTTTACTTTTGAGCTTTAGGAAGACTGAACACAGAAATCTACAGCTAACTTAGAAGGACAGAGAAGGGGCTGGAAAGATGGCTCAGTTGTTAGGAACATTTGCTGTTCTTCCACAGGACTGGTGTTGGACTCCCAGAACTCACATGGCAGCTAATAGTCTATAACCCCAGTTATGGGGGGATATACACCCTCTTCAGGCTTCTATGGGCATTGCAGGCCTGTAGTGCACTTATGCACATACAGGCAAAACATTCACACACATATAGTAAAAATAATAAGTAAAATAAGTTTTTAAAAAGACAGACTGAGATAGTGGACACTATCCAAAACATTAATTAAATCATCAGGGATAGAAGGGGCAGATTGTCTACTCCAGAATTTCATTCTTAAGGCCATACAGCAGGTGGAACAGTGATAACGCTGATTAGTACTATGGTAATTAGAGAACACAGGACAAACTGAGAGAGAGTTGGGGGAAGCTTAGCCAGCTTCTGGGGGAGGAAGCTATGGAATGGAGAGTAGAAAAATAGGAGGGTATCCCTACTCATAGACTGGGGATGGGCTCTGCCTCTAGGCAGAGCTGAAATAGAACACATATTTGTGCCTCTACGTTTTGCTGTCCTGCCATCAGTAGCACAGTAGCAGTTTCTGGCCTCTGTCAGATCCCACTTATACCTTGCCTGATTTCTTTTGTGGCCTGGAGCAAATTCCCCCATGTTAATTTTTTGTACATGAAGATATATCATGACTAATTCTAATAATTAAAGAAAGAGTATCAGGATGATGAAGGATCTGTTTTATGGGACCTATTCATCTTGGTTGCCCCATTCAGCAACTTACTGACTAAATTAAATCTCAGATTCATTGGGGATATGTTTGACGCAGATAGAAAATTGAAAATGTATTTCCACTACATTAAGGAAATGGTCATTTTCAAAATGAATCTCTTTATGAGAGGTAATCAGAATTAGCTAAGGATGGAGAGCAAATGCCTGCAATATTTAGATGGCTGTGATATTAAGGGTGATTAATTATCATTCTAAAATATCACAGGCAATGCTTGCTTCATCTGTTCCCCTGAATCGACCTCTGCTGCACCCATTATGTTTCTCCACAGCTGAAATGAGTTTTTAAATGGGCCTTGTACAAGCTGGTGCTGAGCATGTGTGTGGGGTGGAAGGAACAACACAGACAACGTTTCTCTTGCTGTCTCTTCCTGTCACTGTGTAAAAGAAAAATCACAGCCTTGAGAGCCAGACAGACATAAATTAAAACTCTGGAATTCACAGCCTTCTGACTCATTTTCTGTAGAGTTGCAGTAGGTGATCCATGGGCGGTGGCAAGGCAGGAACGAGAAGACAAATACATTAAAAGGATAAGAAGGGCTTGCGCTAAAATGAAGCCGGAGCTTGATAAATATTTGTCTCCTCCCTCCTTGTTCACACAAATTGATTTTCTTTTTGAAGGAACAACAGCAAAGACACAGGGCAAAGGGGGGATGTTTTCTCTCCTCTAATGGTCGAACATTTGTCATGACAAGAAGGAACAGAATCCTTATGTGTGAGGCCTTTGAAGAATGGCAGCAACAGTGGGATGAAGCTGTATGAAGCACGCAACCTCTGCAGAGATAATGAACACCAACTGCCAGCAATTGTTAATGATGGGGCATCAAGGAACAGGTTCGGTGAATGCCTCTTATAAGAGCCAGTCTCTCTAAGTGCTCGAAGTTCACAGCAGCCTTAATAAGAACCAGGCAGTATTCCAAATAATGAGAAATAACACTTGCCTTGAATAGCCTCAACAGCCAAACAGGCAAGGACCCAAGAACAAGGGCCCAGGAGTACATATCTCTGTGTAGTGCAACATCGGTTAACAAATAGCACTTCACTCGGAAATAAAGTTCTGCTCAAGAACACAGTGTTTTTGTTTTGTTTTGATTTGTTGTTTTCCAGTGTAGTAAAATTAGAAACTGAAGGACTAGGTTTACTGTTTCTGAGAGGATGTAGATGGATTCTGTGTTTACATAAATGTAAATGAAGATCTTGGAAACCTTTGCTTGTCTTTATCTGAGAACCACTGATAAATAGAACAACTATCCTCAGAGTGGAAAGTAAGGTAGGCAGATGCTGGGCTGTGGTGCTTGAAAGGTGTTACTGACCTGTTTTGACCTTTTCTCAGAAGAAAGAGCCAGAGCCGGTGGGCCAAAGTTAAAGGGAGCAAGTCATGCATGATTAGGAATTCCTAGGAGCTAACACAGTAGCCTCTGAAACACACATGTGCTTGGGGGCATCTAAGAAAACAGACCAAAGCATTTTCTGGGATCACCACCGGGAAATCCCTGCATGAGACAGGAGCTGTGGAGTTCCGGAAGGATGACCACGGAGTTCTTGTCCACAAAGACCATGGTTCCCTGGGGCTCTCACAGAAATGTCCTTCATTGCACAGCTGTCTCCAGAACTATGCGATGAATAAACATTATTACAAAGATTATCCCTTGCCCTCTTTTCCCTTCAAAGAAAATTATTTCTGAATTACAAATAAAACATTAAAAATCATATATTAGTTCTACTAAAAATGATAAAGTATTCTTGAATAAATCACCCATTTCAATTAGTCTTAAGCAGTGTATCTTTGTCAGTTTAAGGACACATTACAGGCTCTGGTGCAGCCCCTGAGCCATCATGAGGTAAACACAGGAGAGAACCTCAGGAGTGGAAATGGCTTGCTGGAGGGTTGAGCAACCAGAGGGTCTGGAGACAGGTTCACCTATGGTGACAGCAATGTTGTTTCCTTGGCTGTACTGAGGAGCAGTCCTATCAGTCTTTTGAGTACAAATGGTGCATTAAAAGCCATCTTTCTCTTGCTTCCAGGATGGCAGGGGTGCAGCTGCTACATTAGATCAATCACAGTGCTTCTTCGATGTGCAAGATCAAATATTATTACTTCTTATCTCTACCTCAGGACTCACTTCGTCAGATCATCTTCCTCCAAAAGGTTCTCCAAACCTATATCATCAGAATGGGCTGTCCAGTTCCTAATACCAAGGTCAAGTCATTTTCAATGCCTCTGACCAACCCTCATGAATGGTCATCCCAGAAGCAACGAAGAAGTGTAAAACAAGTTATGAACAGAAGAAGAAAAAGAGGAGGAAGAGGAGGAGGAGGAAGAGGAAGAGGAAGAGGAAGAGGAAGAAGAAGAAGAAGAAGAAGAAGAAGAAGAAGAAGAAGAAGAAGAAGAAGAACAGGAGGAGGAGGAGGAGGAAGAGAAGAGGAAGAGAGAAGAAGAGAAGAAGAAGGAGGAGAAGGAGGAGGAGGAGGAAGAGGAGGAGGAGGAGGAGGAGGAGGAGGAGAATTTAGAAGTGTACCCACAATTGAGGTCAATGTTTTCAGTAGGGAAGTGAGTTCTCTGAGACAGTGCAGTAGTGTAAGGGGTCTGACTGTGGTCCCTGAAGGGAGCTGAGTCGTGAGCAGAGGAGAAAACTGGGCCCAAGTCAATTTGTGCACATTCTAGGTTGTTTAAAGCAAGGCGATTGCCACCTGCTCTTCTTTCAGGGCCATTATGCTTAGTGCTACCAGGAAGAGATTAAGAAGAGAAATTCACAGGGCTCAAAACCGATTAGGAAATTTCAAGTCCTCCTTTCCCTAAATTAAAAGCAGTTTAAATACTCCATACATACACAAGACACCATGCATTGAATAAAATTAATTTGATTTTCATTTATTGTATAGAATGAAGAGTGCTGTTGGTTCATTGTGCTGTGAGTTTTCATCTTCCAGTTCACAATTGAGTTTATTTTGTTTGGAAGAATAGACAATTTGAAGTAGAAATATTTAATTTTCTGATTTAAAAATAACTATAACAGCATATTTTTACAATTTGTGTAAAAGTTGAATCTATTTTTTAAACTAATCTTTTTTTTAATTTTTATTTATTTTTGTATGTGTATGAGTGTACTGTCTGCATGTAGGTTTGTGCACCCTTGTCATGCAATACCTCAGAAGAGGGTCTCAGATTCCTCTGGAACTGCAGTTCTCCTGGAATTGGAGTTACAGACGGTTCTGGGGATCGAAGCTGAGTCCTCTGCAAGAGCAGTCAGTGCTCTTAACCGCTAAGCTATCTCTCCAGCCCCAGGTTGAATCTATTTTTAACACTACTTATGGATATCTCTAAGTAATCACTTTTCTAGGACTTAACGTATTCAAATGAATACCTACTTATTATCTCATTTTATCAGATAGTGGACAGATCATGCAGTCACATTTCGAAGTCTGAGTTTCTAGCAATTCTAGTTTCCCATCTTACTACATAAGTGACCTTGCATAGACCAAAGACCTGAGAAGGGCTATCCACCAGGTTCCCCGACACCAGCTGCACAATTTGTTCCTTCTGTATTCCTCCCTTCCTTGTCAATAGAACACTTTGATACCCCCAAACAGAGTTTGAAAAGTCAAGATGAGGTTCAGACAAATTAGCCCCTGCTTTATGGATAATCCATTAGACACATATTTCAAACTTCAAATAGAGCAACAGATTAAAAATGTGCAGTGATACCCCATTGCCTTTTTTTTTAAATCATATCATTTGCCTAAGCAACATGGCCATCAAGCCCAATGCAGTGAGCTTGATCCCCTAGACGCACATAGTAAACAGAGAACACTGACTCCATACAGTTGTCTTCTGTCCTTCACATGGCCCAGTGCAAGCATGTGTCTGCTGATGTGCAAACATACACACACACACACACACACACACACACACACACAGATGTATACAGACACACACAGACACACATCATGACCGCTTCTTCATATTTCCTAAGTCAGTTCAGATTCAGGCCAGTGGAGTATGCTTGTGATAGAGAGTAACCAAACTTCTGGAAACTCACTGTACTGAACCAGAGAGCAGCGTGTGTGTATGTGTGCATGTGCATGTGTGTGTGTGTGTGTGTGTGTGTGTGTGTGCTCTCCAGAGAAAATGAAAAAAATGAATATCCTTTGAATAAGTTACTGAGTAAAATACAAATCTTCTGCAATGTACTGCTATGTGGCCTGAGGTGTATTGTGATTTTTTTTGACAGAAAACTAATATAATTTCTTACTATATGCTAAATATGGATCCTTATATTTACTGACAAGTATATCATTTGGCATTCATCAAAGAAATGTTTTTTTTTTTTAACAGATGGAGGCTACTGCAGAATTCCACAACTGGTCATACAGCGAGAATAAGTTGCTCAGAGATGCCCAGCCCTAAGTGACACATCTGCAATGGAGCCTCTCCACCCAAGGCCTAGGGAACATAGGGAAACAGGAAATTGAATACTAGTGCATCTACCAACCCATACCAGGGAAGCATCCTCACATAACAGAGGGCAGAGAACCCAGAAGACCACAACTGGCTGAAGTATAGAGAATAAAAGATTGCAGAGAGTGTGACCCTGGGTAGGACTCCTGTGTTGCACCTCACCCACCCATGGCTCAGAGACCACTGCAGAAGAGTGGGGAGAAAGATTTTAAGGTCAGGATCATTAAATAAGGAAACAGAATCTTCTAGGCCTTGGAACTTGTTCATATGAACTTAAAGCAATGGTGACAGCATGCACAAAACCCATGCAAACTTGATCAGACAAAAGCCTAGTAGAGAACTAGGGAAATGGGCACAAGTCCCCAAACTTAGCCAGGGACTATTGGCGGCTGATTCCTGCTTGGTGAGGGAGAGTTTGCCTTCTTTAATGAAATGACTGTATATAGGCTGCACAGACCATAAGACACAATGCAAAAATCCGCGGGGGTATGTGAGGGAGTGTGGATTGGAGAAGACGTACAAAGATGATTATGATATTTTGTATGAAATGCAAAAGAAATCAATAAGAATATATAACAACATTTTAATGCAATATATGCTGTTCCTTGGATGGAGAAAGCCCCGTCCTCCAGTGGTAATTGCTCTATGTTCTGCTTCAAAACACTGGTATTTACAGCAAATCATCTGTGTCCTGGGCCCTTCTCTTTAGGTTCTCAGTGACCATCTCCATTCCTGTGATTTCAAATGTCACCTTCATTCAGATGACTGTAGATACAGGCCACTGCTTTTACAAGTTGCCACTATATGCATCATCCCATCTGAAACCTTGACTTCCATGTTTACATATGTTGTGTTTATAAGATTTAATTCTTCCATCTGCTCTCCCTGCATTCTCTGTGTTAGAGGAGATCCTGGCTAAGTTATGTACATTGCCTAGACCCCTACACTCTACTAGCTATCCAGGCTACCCACTGCTCTGGAGTTCTACTCATTTTGAGTCTGTTCAGACATTTTCTCTTTCCTCTTTCTGTCTAGTTAACTCAAGCCATCATCTCAGCTTTATTGAATCAGTTCATAAGTTCCCAAGATAACAACAGAGGTTTATTGAATCCATGGATAATGGATTAGTGTACATAGGTTAGGAATGGGGAAGGCAATTCCTAGGGAATCTGTCGGTGATGGGCCTGATTGCTCTACTCTCAAAATATTGCATAATTTCATCCTTGTTATGGTAATTTGAATGTGTTCTCACTAAAATTACATATAGACAGTGTGTGACATTACAAAGTAAGGAGGTTTAGAGGTCTTATGCTATGATAGATTCTTCTTTGTGAGTGGAAATGAGACCTTTGTGAAGAAGAGGCTTGGCTTCCCATCCTCCTTCATGTGAAGATGTTCTCTGCAGTATTTAGGCTCCAGTTTGGAAGGAAAGAGCAGATCTCTGTAGACACTGATGCTGCCAGCTGCCAAGCCATGGAATCCCCTGCCTCCAAAACCCCAAGAAAATAAATCATGTTAACAGATTATCCAGCCTTTGGTATTTCATAGCAGCATAAAATGAATTAATATTGTTCTTAAAGCAGGGTCAAAGGCTCATTCATGAGTATTTGAAATATAAGAACCTGAAGAATAAACAGACAATTTACTCAGGTACAAGTCTATGTACTTCTGAGCCAAGAATCAAGATCAGGAATCCTGCCACTAAAACAGCACTATTTCCTTAAATATATCCAACATGAGAAATGAAGTTTAAAATCATAGCTCACATGGATTGTCTCATCTGTATCCAGTTACCTGTATTTATCCCCTCTGCTTTTCATCCAGTCTTCAAATGTGCTTTAATATATTGACCAATATAATCCCATTAGTGGAAATTTCCTCTTTGTTAAAGCAATACTGTCAATTTCTTTTCTACTCTAGTCAATTTAGTCTATTAAAAGGATCAGATGATCATTTCCTGCATGCTTTTCTAATTTTGATATAGACAAAGAATGACTCAGCAATGATAAATGGAAGAACAATTAGGGCTCAGAATCTCAGAGAAGCACTAATTATAGAAGAACAAAATGATCTGCAAAATTGCACCTAAGTGCAATCTGCCATATATATTAATGTCTAACAAAATAGCTGCAATCAAAACTCTCGTCCAACATGAGACATGGTAGATGACAGATGACACACTTCAGAACGAAATCACGAGAATCCCAATTACCTCTGATTATACATGCACAGTAGGAAGTTTACTGTATTTCAGACAAAGTGTTGCATAGCAACCAAACATTTTCTGTTAGAGTATTAAATTAGAATCTTCAGGAAATTCTACTTCTACAATAATTTAAGCTTAAAAATATCAAATATTAGTCACCTGGAGAATATAGTTTTGTGAGCTTGTTAGGAAAATGGCCTTAAGCACATTATTTGCTAAAATTTACATATTTTTTTCTTTTTTTCAATTTATTTCTTTATTTTTTAATTTTATTTATTTTTTATGTGTATGAATGTACTGACTGCATGTAGGCTGGTGCATCCATGTGATGCAGTGCTGCGGAGGTCAAAAGAGGGTGTCAGATTCCCCTGGAACTGGAATTAAAGACGGTTGTCAGCCACCATGTGGGTGCTGAGGATCGAACCCAGGTCCTCTGCAAGAGCAGTTGGCGCTCTTAACCGCTAGTCCATCTCTCCAGCCCTAAAATTTACATATTTACATGTAAAGGATAAAACTACAATTTGCATTCTTATTTTATTTTCATCACACAGGAAAATGGAGACTTTCAACCTCTGGATGGACACTCACCACACAGCACATTTCTGTCACACCCTTGCTCACTGTATGGTCGTAGTTAGGCAGAAATGGATTTCCACCGGACACAGTGAGTTCTGGTTTTGATGATTGTTTTCCTTCTGTCTGTGTAATATCTGCACCGTTTCCCATCTTCTGTCTCCTCACATCCATTCTGTCCTGGCCTTCAAAGCTGCTACTTCCTGTGCCATTCTTTACCCAACAAGACAGTGGTTCATAGGCCCTAAGTCCTGGCAGTTTCCCTCATGATGAAGATTGAAGTGGGACAAGCAAGCCTCAGGACCCAGGTGCTTCAGACTGCAGAACATAAGCTACCAATAGTCAACACTGCTGAAACTCCTTATAAAAATTCATAGACCTATGAGTGTTTTGCTTGCATGTATATAGCTGTACCCTTGTTCTACAATGCTTGCAGAGGCCAGAAGAGGACATGGGATCCCCTGGAACTGGAGTAATGCACAATTGTTAGCTGCCACATGGATGCTTATAACTGAACCCAAGTTCTCTGGCAAGAGCAGCCAGTGCTCTTAACTTCTGAGACATCTCTCCAGCCCTACAAACTGAAACACTTACAGTCAAACCATGACAGCTGATAGTCTCACTAACAAGGAGACTATGCTCTCTTTAACCTTTATGTCTCCTTGTTCTCATTTAAAATTGGATAAAAGGTGTTCAGGGTCTGTGTTGGGATGAAATAATGGATTCTTGTACAGATGGATCAAAGACGACTCCACACAGCGTTTATGGCATGAGTTTGGATTACACAACCAAAGCAAAGAGAATGTGAGCTGGCAGAGGAACAAAAGATGCAAAGATGTAAGGTCTAACTATTGGAAAAGTATGGAGAGAATCAAAGGATGGGTGCACAAGAGGAGACATGACCCTTGCAGGAGTTCATGGTGTAAGTAACACAATAATGCCCATGTTCTGAGATCCCCTTGTGCTTACTTGCTTTCTGTTTCTAGTTAAAACGCTTTCCTCTAAAGCAACTTAGTGATGGACAGGATCCTTTGACTTCCAGGACACAGTCCATCACTGTGGAAACTTAGGGCAGGAAAGCAAGCTGGAACTTGAAGAGGAAGCCTGCTGGCTTGCTCACAGACTCGCGCACAGCTTTCTTATACAGCTCGGGGCCACTTGTCAAGGGCACAGTTCTCTCAGTATGGTCAGGGCCCTCCTAGATAATTCTCAGTGGAGGCAGTCCCCCATGGACATGACCACAGATCGCTCTGATCTAGAACATTCCTCAGTGGAGGTTATTCCTTTCAGATGGCTCTACATTCTCAAGTTGACAGTAAGACTAACTAGGATAAACATTAAATATTTAAAACATTTTATTTATTATGCTTATATCATGTTTAAGAGTGGATTGCTTCAATGTATGTAAGTGCACCAATGACATGTAGTGCCCTCAGAGGCCAGAAAAGGGCATTAGAGCTCCTGAAACTGGAGTTATGGATGGTTGTCAGCCGCACTGTGGGTGCTGGGAATCAAACCTGTGTCCTCTGCAAGAGCAGCCAGCGCTCTTAACAACTGAGTCATCTTTCTTGACCCTAAATGTTATATATTAACAATAACTTTTCTGAGAGATAGATACATGTGGTGACTTGAAATACTATGTAATATCTATACAGCCTTTATGATAGAGTGATACAAGGTCAATGAGAAATCAGTGAGTTAAATAGGGCTGGAGAAAAGGTAGAGCAACACCAGGTGAAACTCAACAGAAGGAAGTGTAGCATAAGTTGGTTGTATATATGTTTAGCTTGGAGATCGACCAAGAAGTATCTGCAATTAGACTGGGACATTTATCACAATATGTCTTTCAGGAATCTGGGTTTGATTTCTCCTTATGTGATGTCAGCCTCATAATGCTACTCACTTCCTAAGTTTGACCACTTTCTTCTCTTGTCCCATAAATTCTCAAAGATGTCATTTAAGCAACCAGAATTCTTGAGTGGTCTGTGAGTATTTTGGAAGCATTCTTTGATGGTCCATTTTAGATTTACATTTCACTTTATTAAGAGATGTCCAGAGAGCTTTTAAGTACCATTTTGGCATATACATATTAAGGGTGTTTCTCAAAGAAGTTTGATTTTGAGTCAGAAATTTAATAAGAGAATTTCACCCTCACCAGCATAGGGCAGGGGGCATTCCAATATGCCTCAGTGCTAGATAAACCAGAAGGGCTGAGGGAAAGTGCATTGTCTTCATGTGAAAGCCAGTATGTTCACCTTCTTCTACCAATGGAACTCAGAGCTCCAGGTTCTCTGGACTTTGAATGCCAGGACTTATGACATATATCCTTACACACACAGTCCCATTTTCTTGATAAACCATCTTATACTTTCAACCTGTACTAAACACTGTTGCTGGCTTTCCATTTGCAGAACATGGGACTCTGTAGTCCTCATAATCTTCTAATCCAATACACACACACACACACACACACACACACACACACACACCATGGCTTAAAACCATCCAGTGCTGGATAGCTTTAGTGTCAAGTTGACACACCTGGCCTGGGGCCAAGTCTGTGGGTTTTTTTTGATTGTTGAGTGACGTGGGAGGGCCCAGGCCACTGTGGGTGGTCCCATCCCTGGGCAGGTTGTTCTGTATTGTATGAAAAAGTAGGCTGAGCATGGGCCGGGAGACCAAGACATTAAGCAGAGCTCCTCCATGGCCTGTACTCAGCTCTTGCCTTCATGTTCCAGCCCTGAGTTCCTATCTTGGGGTCTCTCAGTGAGAAACTGTGACCTCAGCAATGTAAGCTAAATAAACCCTTTCCTCCCCAACTTAGTAGTGGTCAGAGTGTTTTGTCACAGCAATTGAATGCAAAAAAGAATACCTCCATTGACGAAACAAAAAAAAAATGAAGAAAAATAATATTTTTGATATGCTAATATATGAATATAATGCATTTAATCATATTTACCTCTCCATCCCCCTCTAAATGCTCCTTCCTGTCTTCTACATCCTCTTCTCAAAATCTCTTCCTCCATTATATGTAAGATATATTATGTATCATAACATATTATTAATAATTAATATTATATATAGAGAGAGAGATCTATGAAGGAAAATTAGTGTTGTTCATGTGCACATGACTACAGGCTTGTCCACTGGGCCATACATGAATAATATAAAGAGGCTTGTCCTTGAAGAAAAATTGCTCTCCCTCCCTCAGCAGCAATCTAATGCCTGCACCAGTGCAATTAGGTTTGGGGCTTTATCAGCTCTGCCCTCATCAATGTTGGAAAGTTGACTGGTGTGGTCTCCTGTAGATCTTGCACACCAGCCAGAGAAGATTCTTTGAAGAGGGTGAGAGCTGCACTGCTCTCTGGATATAAGGTTAAATATTTAGGAGGCAGAGTGATATTCTTATCAGTTTGCAGGAAGTAGTTGTTGGTTCTTCCCTAGAGTTTATGACCTCTCCATCAATGGGTGTTAGCTTACCTTACCATACAATAATGCTTTTTATTTTTTATTGGTGCTTTGTGCATTTCATACATCATTTTCCAATTCAGATCAGGCATATTTCCCTTTCCCTTCCCCCCTACCCCCACCCCATCCCAGATCATGCATTTTGCCATAACTGTCCTGCATCATTCTCTCAGTTTTTTTTTTCATTTTTTAGCTATAAGTGATGATCCATGAGTACAAGCATCCTTCATATGAAACCAATTT
>VZQC01011344.1:721928-833136 GCA_009823505.1 Rhizomys pruinosus | reverse complement strand
TTAAAAAAAACCACTTTGAAACACAACTTTGTCAATGGACCAAGTAGACTAAGAAATGGACTAATACTTAATGGCATGAACAGCCTAGTGAATATGCTTTCTCTGCTTGCAAAGACTTTTTTTGTCTTCCTTGGATTTTTATTTTGTTATTCTTTTCATTTATTTCAGAGAACTCACCCTCATTTCCACACAGCTTCAGCCAAATTCAATAAACGTATGGTCACTACTGCATCCCTTTCCTATTGCTGGGGTTAATACTTATTCTTCTCAATACCTCATCTACTGCCTACCATTACAAATCAGGAGAAGGAGGGAAGGAGGAAAAAGGAGAATGAAAAGGAAGCAAAGAGGGAAGAGGGAAGAAGGAGAATTATAGAGATGGGTGTTGGTGTGAGTCATTCAGTACCACGACAGTTTTCAAATCGTCACAAAATGATTCTAATAAACCAATTGGATTGCACCTCATAAATCTTAAATTTAAGCCTGAGTTCTGATATGAAATCAACAAGTACAATAGTAAAAATGTCATTTATCCACTTGAAATTTCTTCCTTCTTAATAAAATGTAGATAGTCATATTAACAGCAAGTTTACAGAAGTATTACGACTAAGATAATACAGAAAAATATTCCCTTTCTAAATTGTAATGTGGCATATTTATGAATGTCATTTACTAAAATATTATTATTTCTGCTATCCCAGCCTAAAGCCTAATACATAACAAATATGCTCTCTATAAATGCATGTTGAATAAATTATTGATTGAGAGAAGAAAAATGAACACAAAAGTACATTTTGAAATGTTAAAATAAACAGATATCAAAATCCAGACCTCCTGGTGTGAGGTTCATTATTGGCTCTTCTGATGTAATGTCTGGGCCATTGTGTATTACACATTTTCTTGTTGTAGAGATAGCAAGTAAACAGAAAAATAGATTCAAACCTGTATTCTTATCTTTAACACAATTTATTAATTGTCATTCTGATTACTTTCAATTTAGAAAAGACCAAGGCATGTCATTTAATTCAGGTTGGTTTCTTTCTTTCTATCTTTTTTCTTTTTTTTTTTTTTTTTTTTTTTTTTTTTTTTTTTTTTTTTTTTTTTTTTTTTATTTTTTTTTTTTTTTTTTTTTTTTTCTTTTCCTTTTTTTGGCGATCCTGAGTTACCATAACTTCAGAAGTAGCCTATAATCCAGAGACTTCCCTACCTTTTTGTCCTGTGAAAAACGTTATTTTTTATGGGCATTTTTATTTGAGTTTAAGGATGCTATAGTTCTTCTCTCTTCCTTTGATTTATGCCTTGTTGTCCTGGTCTGTCTATTTGGTATTATATTTTTTTTTTTTTTATTTACCCTGATGTACTTATTTTTGTATGGCCTGGGTGTTTGTCTTTTTGGTGAGTGTCCATTATAACCTAGCTTCGGTCTTTTTTTTTAGTTTGTATTTTTTTGTCAAGCGGGCTGCTGTTCTGAGCCTTATATTCTATTTTTTTTTTAGGTGCACTCTTTGTTTTTTTATTGGTGTTTGTTTTTGTATTACTCCCTTTTTTTTCTATTTATTTTGGTATTTCCCACTAATTTTTTTGTTTTGGTAAGTGGTTTTGTGGTAAATTTATTTTTCCGTTATTATAGTATAAACTGATCATCTTCTCTATTACCTTATATGCTTTGTTATCCTCCAGACCAACCCACATGCCTTGCAAAGCTGGAGGTTGGTATTTTTGAGACAGAGTCTCCCTTTAAGTCCTAGCTGGCCTGGAGCTCACTATGTAGACCAGGCTGGCCTTGAACTCATAGAGACCAGCCTTCCTCTGCCTCCCGAGTGCTAGGATTAAAGGCATGCCATGCACCACCAGTCCCGGCTTGTTCTGTTTCTAGAGGTGCTGGTACCCAGTACAAACCAATGCCAGCTTGTCTGGTATTATGGTCATGAACCTAAAATAAAAACTAAATAAAGCTTTCTCTGCAACACACCAGTCAAATGCAAAAATATTTTACTTAAATTTATTTATTTTTCTGGTACTGCACGTTAAACTCAAGGTCTCACACATGGTTGACAGCATTTTTACCACATAACAAAAGTCCTGCAGCCTTGGAGAGATGGCCTAGTGGTTAAGAGCGCTGACTGCTCTTTCAGAGGAACCGGGTTCGATCCCCAGCACCCACATGGCGGCTGAGAACCATCTCTAACTCCAATTCCAGGGGAACTCCAGTTCCAGGGAAATCCGACACCCTCTTCTGACCTCAGCAGCATTGCATGACACGGGTGCAAAAACCTACATGCAGACAGTACATTCATACACATAAGTAATAAATACAATGAATAAAAAATTTAAAATTAAAAAAAGTCCTGCAGCCTGAAAAATCTATTCATTTGCAAAGTTTACCCATTTATTGACTAGTTTTTGAAGAATATGAATCAAAATAATTTTGATTAAGTACTTATCAATTAGAAGCCAGAAGACTTGAACCCAGAGATGAGAAAGATGCCATTTATCACACACCTGCCCATGGAGAAAGAACAAGAAAAGGAAATGAATTATGCATTGTCTTAAGTATAGTCATCAAAGTACATTCAGAACAGGAAACAGAAGCACACCAAAGGCAGGTGTGGATACAGAGAGTGTGTCTACCCACAGGTAAGGTACATGAGACGTTTTAGCAATTAAGGGAAATCAGAGCAAGCACACATAAGAAAAGCCATCTTTCACATGTGTACAACAGTGTTCATTTTTGGTGTCCAGGGTTCTATCCAGCAGTTTATTTATATGTTTGAAAACTTTCTTTTATCCCATAAAAACGTCTGAGAAAGTCTTAGGGGATGATATTTTTTAAATAACATTTCCAGAAAAAAACTTCTAAATCACATGTGTGCTTGTGAAGGAGATGGAATAGAAGCCAGAAAGCTAATGCATGGGTTGAATTTTGTCTAAAATACTACCTGTTAAGAGTTACATTAACAAAAATAAAATGTGACAATGATAAGATGTGTTCCAGTTACTGAAGATTAATATTTGAAATTATCCTTCACACTCAGACTTAATTAATGCCATTCATTTCATTGGGGTATTTTGATTAATCTTTCTAAATATTACCAACCCACATTTTGGACTTTTATAGCTTGGTATATTAGGGAGTGTCTTTGTGAAGAAGTTAGGGCTCTGGATAGAGCCTTGGAAAGGACGTTGAAAATACTTGATTACCTCTCAAGGTTAAAATTTGGACACAGTGACTTTGTCTTCCTTCAAGAGTCAAATTCCTGCATCTAATAGTTCCACTAAATTAGGTCCTAAACTCACAGTAGAGCAAAATAGTAGACCAAGCATTGGTCTCTATTTACAACCAGGAAATATGACAATGTAAGAGTATCAGAGGCAAAGGTCAGGCACAGAACAGGCCTCCAGCTTCTTCACAGAAATCAGACAGGCAGCCTGAAAAGACAGTAAATGTCTGGGCGTCAAACACATGCAGTCTGAATGATCCGCACTGAGTGTCAAGCTGTCAAACAGTCTCAGTGTCTCCCTTTAGTGTGTCCTGTCTGATTCATTGTGCTGCATGTGCAGTCCCCATTCTGATGATGAGGGGATGCTGAGCCACAAGTTCCTTCACACTGCTGGTGTGAAAACACTTCCCTTCTCCTGTACAGTTTTCTCTGCTTCTGTTGCCTTTTTATATCTGCGGTGAGTACTCTGAATGAGTATATGAAGACACAATCTAACTCGACCCCCAAACAAGAAGGTCTCAAACCAGAGGCATTGACCAAATCAACTTGGTAATCAATACTAAACAAAGCAATGGTGTATTCAACAGCCTTATTCTTCACAGATGTTTTGTGTTACAATGTAACCAATGACATCATTCATTTAAAGATTCCAGAATTATGGGGAAGGAGCAATAAGTCTCTCATTCTCAGGAGTCCGTCACATACAGGGGCATATTCTGACTCTTGAAATCCTTCACCTGAAGCACAAGGACCTGGATCTACTATATGGCACCCCAGCTCTACACAGAACCCCTGCAAGCCATCAATACAGGAGTTTCTTTATCAAAGAAGCCTTGCTTGAATTCCGATGATCCAGTGGGGGTTTACAAAACTCACTTTCTCCTTCCTCTTCCAACTTGACCATGGTTACCACCTTCCCAGACAGTACCATTCATGAAGATGTGTAGTCCCTCAGCTCATAGTATGGGAATTCCTGTAAAATGCAGAGTACTGAATGAACACAAACTCTGATCTCAAACAAAAATTAAGTATTAGAGGAGATGAAGTGTATATTTCCAGCATCCATGTGAATATGATCATAATCCTGACACTGTAGACCTCCAAAACCCTTCAAGGAATCAACAGCAGGGTGCAAGCTTTCTTCTTGACTATTCTAGAACTTCTTTTTAAACTAGATTGGAAAAGAAGAACATTTATCTCACAGTTCAAGAAGCTAAAATTGTGAACTCAAGATGTGTTGGAGTAGAGATCTCAAGAATGAAGGATAATGTGGTCCAAGAGTTGGCATTCCTTTCTTACAGATACATCTCATCTCCATCTTCATATATCTCTTTACATATGTCTCTGTCTCCTTCCTGTCCAAATAGCCCCTCTGAGAACAGCAATCAGTATACTGGAAAATATATTATTCCGGTAGGACATTATATTCACTTAATTCCATCAGCAATAAGTCATACCCATAGATAAAATGCTATTCAAGGTACCTGGAAATGGGAATTCAATATGACTTTTTGTGCTACAATATAACCCATGACATCACTCATTTAAATGATTCCAGAATTATGGTAAAGCTCCACCTTAATTATCTCTTTTTTTCCTCCTATTTAAATATTTATTTTATTATATATATATAGGATTGTTTTGCCTGCATGTATATCTAGATACAGATATAGATATAGATATAGATATAGATATATATGCCATGTGGGACTCTGGTTGTCCACAGTGTGCTTAACCTCTGTTCCATATCTCAAGGCACAGCCAACTGTGTTCTATGATCTGGTACAGCCAGATGCCACTTTTTAACTGAATAGTCCTCACCACGGGGCTTCTCCAAGTCGGAAGGATATCCTGGACCAAGCAGGAGGGAACACCGATCAAGCACTCCCATGGACTGTCAATCTCTTCTACCTTATCAATAACATCTGGCAAACTGGAGGTGTCCTGGCGACATTTTAAAGTGGGTGAACTTTTGTATCTCAACCCAACGCAGTTCTTTACTCTGCAAATGATTGGAAAGTTTAGTAATACTTATGTTTGGGGTGCATAAAAGCAAACTAAATGAGGTAAACCATACTCAAATCAATAAGCAACACATGCTGTCACTTGTGAATCCTAATTCCAAATACTTTGATGTAAGTACATATCTTGATGTCTCCACAGGTACCATGAAAATGAAAGTAACCTTGGAGAGAAAGGGGAAAGGGAGCTCCAGAGGAGGGCATAGTAAGACACAGGTTTCTCAATGGGAAATTGGGGGAAATAGTGGGTGGGTCCTGGGGAGGGAAGAAGAGTAGCTATCCAGGAGGAGAGAGGAGAGAGAGAGAGAGAGAGAGAGAGAGAGAGAGAGAGAGAGAGAGAGACCTAAAACATGTGAAAAGCCAAAAAATTAAGGAGCCTACTGAAACACACACACATAATATAAATGGTGCTTGCATATAGCCTAAGGCTGAATAACAAAAATCATAGTGCCATGTAAGGGAAACTGCTCTTCGATTTGTTGGTCTGAGTAGTTCAAGAGACATCCCAAACAGTGCAGGCTACTGCCACAGCCCTTGATTTCCTCCCCAAACTTGAAGGTAAGACCCTATTGCCAAAGACACAACATACTTCAGACAGAGGACTTGGAACAACTGAGCTGGAACTGACCTGGAATCTTCCTCCTTGAAGATCAGCTCTCCCGGGTCAGGAGAGCCTATGCAAACTATCTCAGTTGGTGCCATAGTGGCACCTTTATCTTGAAAGTAATCAGCAGAGGTCTAACTAGACTTATGGCTTGCTCAACAAAAGGGAAGAAATGCATGGTTCTGTAAATACAGCCAAGTACACATGGCTGGAGAGCTGATAAAACCTAGAGCAAGACTCTCAATTTCCTAGATCAACTTAATTTCTTAATATATTATATTTACAGATGAATGTAAATGCATGTCACTCCACTAAGAACCTTCTTTCTGTAAGAGATAGGTACTATTACAAAATTGCATAACTGGTAAATCACAGGATCTAAGTCTAAAGGAGGTATCTACAATGCAACCTTGACACCTAAGGCTCAGGGAACAAACAGGATGCAGATGGGGCTAAGAGTCCGAGGGACAAGTCACTTCTGCCACTTAATGTGTTATACCCACCAAAGTGAAATCGCCACAGTGGTAGCCTAACAAGATCTTCAGAATGACAAGCCACTGGACATGCAAGGTGGACTTGGGGAATTTCATAGAGGCCTCCCTCAAGATGACATACTACAGGCAGTCACTGGATGCTGAGGGACAGAGGATCAGTTTTGGCCAGAAGCTACCTCCTCCAGGCTTGATCTAATCCCAAATAGGCAATCCTAAACACAGATACTTGACTCAGTGCAATATATATATATATATATATATATATATATATATATATATATATCTAACACTGGCAGAATTGGGGGGATGGGAGGGGTAAAAATATGCACTGTAAATAGATGTGAAAATATCCAAAAAAAAAATAAATAAAAGTAAATAAGTACAAGATATTTTGGATAAACTTTACTATTCCCAGAATTGATATGCTGTTGATAAATCACACACAGTTACAGACTGCTCAGGAGGCATTGCAGACCAATCGCTACCAGTTAGTAAAGATCGTTTTGATACTTTGCCTCTTTGTTTTACTTTTCTTCATGATAGGAAAGAGAGAAAAGATGTGAAAGGGAGAGAGGGAGGAAGGACAGAAGGGAGGGAGATGACAAAAAAGGAAGATTATCAAGCTTAAAATATCAGGAAAATCACACGTCGCATGATTTGAAGAAAGTGGACAGTTGAAACAGCAGCCTCATGGAGTTCGGGGCTGTAAGACATCCTTCAGTAAACAGCACCCTCATGGAGTGTGGGGCTGTAAGACATCATTCAGTAAACAGCGCCCTCATGGAGTTCGGGGCTATAAGACATCCTTCAGTAAACAGCACCCTCATGGAGTGTGGGGCTGTAAGACATCATTCAGTAAACAGCACCCTCATGGAGTGTGGGGCTGTAAGACATCATTCAGTAAACAGCACCCTCATGGAGTTCGGGGCTGTAAGACATCATTCAGTAAACAGCACCCTCATGGAGTTCGGGGCTGTAAGACATCCTTCAGTAAACAGCACCCTCATGGAGTGCAGGGCTGTAAGTCATCATTCAGTAAACAGCACCCTCATGGAGTTCGGGGCTGTAAGACATCCTTCAGTAAACAGCACCCTCATGGAGTGCAGGGCTGTAAGACATCATTCAGTAAACAGCACCCTCATGGAGTTCGGGGCTGTAAGACATCATTCAGTAAACAGCACCCTCATGGAGTGCAGGGCTGTAAGACATCATTCAGTAAACAGCGCGCTCATGGAGTGTGGGGCTGTAAGACTGAAAAGTTATGCAGATCAGACAGGGCTCATCAGGAACAGCAGCACACACAGTCACTAATCCTCTTTATCTGAAAAATCAGCTCTGTGCACAGCTCTCAGTACAGGAACCAAACAAATGGGATGTGTTTTGCAGGAAAAGTAAGGATCCACCTCTAAGATCTTTAGAGTTTCCTTGTTTCCTGAGTCTGCCACACACTGAGAATATCCATGAAGTATCTATTTTTGTTAAATACTTTAAAATTGATCTTATCACCATCACCAAAGCATGGAGCATTTATTCAATCTGTCCAAAGAATACACAGCTGGAAAGTCACAAAGCAATGTATAGTCACTCAGGCTTACTGATTCCTGAAGTCAGTGTAGCATTCTTAACAGGATCTTCTAGATTTTTTTTTTCTTAGAAAGCCAGGTCAGCAACCAGAAATAAATAATCAGTAAGTCCTGAGAAATTGTACTTCAGGTATAAAACTTGAGATCCTAGTAAAAGACAAAAAGTAAAAATAAATAAATAAATAAATAAAAGAAATTCTTTTTTTCACTATTTAACTTTAATGTATACTTTTATTGAATTTTTCTGCATTTCATACACTAAATCTTAATTCTATTTAGACCTCTTCCCCATCAGCAGCCCTCCATACCCACCCACTGGATTTCATGCATTCTGTCATATACGTTTAGGCTTGTTTGGCAAGCTTTTGTACCCAGATGTTTCTCGGTTCAAGTTCATCCACTGGAGTATTTTTTGTAAACAAATTCACCCTCCTAAGAGAACCTATATGATAACAATAAAAAACACATTCATTTCCTATAATCTTGCTTGTGTAAAATCATTAAGAAGTGAATTTTTCTTTAGTGTTTTTTTTTGTTTGTTTGTTTGTTTTCTTGTTTTGTTATTTGAGACAGGGGCTCACTACATAGCACCAACTAGCCTGGAACTTGCTAAGGAGACCAGGCTGGAATTGATCTCACAGCATTGCTTTTGCCATCCTTCACACATGAGACACAGCCTTTCAACCTTCCAATATGGACTGAAGACCCATGTCTCTCCAAGAATCCTCCAAACCTTCAGTACCAGATGAGGACTGCTGAGACATCTAGCTTGTGGACTGAGTGACTACTGGGGTTTCAGCCTCTTCAGATTATAGACTGCCATTGTTGGGCTAACCATGCTATATCACAGAGACCAGTACAGGAAGATCAAGACAGGACACAGTGCTTACTGGACCTCATTTGGTGACCATAGGAAGGGAAGACTCCAGAGTGAGACACAAGGGCAGGACTGATGGTTGTTTGGGCTTGCCAAGGAGGAGACTTCAAACACTTCCTTAAGGAAAACATGACATCTTTCAGCCTAATAAAGGAAAAAAATATCATAAGGTGAAGTTGCTAAAATCTATGATGTTGTAATCTTGATATATGTGTGGCATGCATATATGCATATTTTGGAGTGCTGCAAATTGAAAGGAACAACAACATCAACGACAAAAGACTGGGATGAAGAACTGATTGAAATGGTGAACTTCTGCCTGAAGTTTTTAAAGAGACTGAGTGAAAGATGAGAAACAAGTATGGAAGAATGCATGGGCCCTAGTCGGGTGGGGGACAAGGAAGGAGGATGGGTCTAGATTTGATTAAGAAGTGTTGTATGAAATGCACAAAGCTTCAATAAAAATAATTGGTGTTGAAAAAAAAGCCAGGTCAGCATACTACTGCTTAATAAGGTTCAGTCTGTAGATTCTGGTGATCAGAGTTTTCACTGGGTATCGACCTGAGATACCAGCAGAAGTCACATGGGGCATTGAGCACACATCACAGAGTAGACAACTGTCCCTCCTTACACCAGCTCCAGTTACATTCTTTTTTTCTTTTTTCATTTTTTGGTCTTTTTTAAGGCAAGGTCTCCCTCTAGTCCTAACTGTCCTGGAACTGGAACTCGCTATGTAGACCAGGCAGGGCTTGAACTCACAGAGATCTGCCTGCCTCTCCCTCCCAAGTGCTGGGATTAAAGGTATGCACCAGCACACCTAGCCCAGTTACATTCTTAAGAAACTCTTAAGAAACTTAAGAAACTCTTTGTTTGGCTCTCATAATATTGACATTCAGTACTGTAAACAGTAAGTTTCCCATCTCACACCTTCCTCTTTGTTTATTTACTTCTTCACACATGCATATGTTTATAGTATGTGTGGTGGTTTGGGTGGGAAACCTCTCCTGATGCCTTGCCCCGTTTCTGTTTTGTCTCTTGCATGTGCTCAAGGATGTGAGCACATGGCTTTATGCTCTGGCTATCTCCTGATCTTCTTCCTCAAATCAACTTCCTGTTGGAGTCTCATCTCTCTAGAAGTCTAATCACAATAAACTCTTCTTTGTACAACTTACGTTAGTCATGGGATCTTCTCACAGCAATAAAAAAGAACTGCAGTGTGTATATGTGTGCTTGTGTGTGTGGATGCATGTGTGTGTGGGTGCATGAACACATGCCTACTATTGGATCCCAGAAGTAGGTGTTGGATACCTTCCTGGATCACTCTAGCTTCTTGAACTTCAGCCAGAGTCCACCTAGATTAGTCAGCAATGTCCTCTGGGGATCCCCTGTCTCTTCTCCTAAACCATGCAAAACAAGCATTTAACTCACTAAGCCATCACCCCAGACCCTATTAATTGGTCTATATCATATTTTTATAAACTGCATAATTGATAGCATGGATAATTTGAAACAGTAAATTGAATATGTATTTAGAAGAATGGCCTATTAACAACCAGAGGAAAGAAATAAAAGTAGTATGAACATGCTGAAAGATCTTAGGATGAGAAACAATTTGGAAAATGGCATTCTACATGCTACAAAGCAGTCACCTCCCTGTTTTATGTCCCAGCTTTGGAAAGCACACTCACCTAAAATGACTGAGACAAAATCGCCCAAGAAGCAGAGGAAGGTATTTGACCATCTTAGTCCAGTAAAGATGGTGTTCCACCCAAACATCATGATTATTCCTGTTGCACTTTCCAGAGAGTTCAGATAAAGGAAGAACCCTGCATGTCAATGCAGAAGAAAGCTAGTGCTATCTGCATGACCTGTGCAGATCAGCACTTCTGAGTCCCAAGGCTTCCCAGACCGCTGGGCCACCTTAGAAGTGCTGTCTCAATGAACTGTCTCTATTTCTGTCACTATCCATGTACCCACTAGTCCAATTATTTGTTCTGGAACAAAAGAACATGCAAATCCCCACAGATGCTGCCATCTCCTAACCATAGCTACAGCAGAGCCATGGGCTTGCAGTTGTATCCTCTGACAGTCACATTTGTATTGCTGTCCCATGGGTTCATAATAACTCTCTCATAAGGAGCAGTTGTCCCTTCCTTCCAAAGCAGGCATTTGTATAAATGCATTTATCTTGTCTACATGGAGCTGGTTTTCTCCATGCACCTCAGCCAGATCCAGCTGTCTATAAATTTAATAATCTTTTTACTTTGCATCCCACAATCAATAATGACCTATCATCTTTATTATCAGCATGTACTGACTATTTTAATATTCATCTTGATTAATATTATCTTACATGTACAGACAGGGTTATGGATCACAGATGGGTCTCTTATTAATGTACCTTACAGTAATATCCACATTGACTCCCTGTTGATGCCTTGAGCAATGAGATGGAAGCCGCATGGAAACATCCGTCTCTCAATAGACAGTGCTAAAACTCTACTTGCACCCTTTGGATTCAGGACAGAAGTGATCTACTTCAGAAAGGAGTTAGAAAACAAAGTTTCTCTACTGAGACCTACTGGAGGGTCCTGGGTCATCACCCTCAGGTTTTAAATTCTAACTTCTGTACAAACAAGGGAAACATATTGTCTGTCATAAAAGATGCAAAGATTCCCCTGGGTCAAAGCTTCATCCCCTCTTAGAAATGTAAACAGCTGGCAAGTTGTCCTACAATTTCCCTGATCCCTGAAGCCTCTATATTCTACCTTTGGAGGATGTAATTATTTAAGATAATTGCTTAGACAAATGACCAGCAAGCTAATTCTCATGGGAATTTAGGAATAACAGGTTTCTAGGAAAGGTGAAAGAATTTTTTTCTTTATATCATGCACATTCCCATATTTTAGGAGGCTAAAGGATGTTTATTTTTAAATAAAATTACTGAGAAATCCAGGGATGCTTGTTTTCCAATAAAGCAACTCAATGTCTTACAAGGCAGAGGACTTTATTTTAAAGTATTGCTGTTGAAGGTGGCTGTGGAAGTTCATGCCACTGATACTACCACTCAGGAGGCATAGGTGCTTGGATCTCTGTGAGATCCAGGCCAATCTGGCCTACCTGATGAGCCCCAGGCCTGCAGGGGCTACAGAGAGACCTTGCCTCAAAAAGACAAAAAAATATTCCTGTTGAAAAGGAGAAGAGCCACCATCACCAGTACTGGGGATGAAAATGGATTGGAGCCGTGTGATTCTCACCAGGCCCTATGAGATACACGCTACTGATACCTCGTTTTAGTGAAGCGCAAACTAAAGCATGGCCACTGGCCTTCCTACCAGCTAGCATGTACTTGGACATTCTCTTCCATGAAGAAGTGAAGCCACTGTAGAGACCAGCATCCAGAGTCTTCTGAGCTAGGCCCCTGTTCCTCCAGATCTCACAGTGAAAGACCCCCCAGAAACTGGAGTGACTCTCACTCAAATCTCGGGATAGAACGACTCCCAAAAAATCAGCCAAAGACTACTCTCACTGCAATTACACGAGGTTTATTCAGGAAAAACCAGTGCACTGGGGTCAAACTCGTAACCCATGCAGGGGCAGAGGAGACCGACCCCCAGGGACTGGGATAGGGAACTTTTAAAAGCAGAGATCCCAAGGTATGGGGAAATGGAGGAAGGGTTGTGTAATAGTAAAAAATCATCTTGGCACGCAGGCCAGCGACACACAGGCAGGCATGACTCAGTTAAGCACCACAAGGTATGAGGAAGAGGGGAGGGAAACCTTATCTTGACACACAGGTGGGCATGACTCAGTTAAGCACCACAAGGTATGAGGAAGCGGAGAGGGAAACCTTATAGCGTATGTGACTTGGAGGCCTTATAAGATGGCGGTACCATGGTTCCTAAAGACAGATTTTAAGGGTGCATAAAACCTTGGGGCAGGGGTCCTTCAACAGCAACTTTCTCCAGCCTTGTGACAGGACCCAGTATTCCACAGCCTTTAAGCAGCCAGGCATCCCAGACCGGCTCTAAATCTTATCACTGATTTGGAGGCACCTTTGTCTTCCAAGTCCTTTTTGGAGAGCTTTCGTGTTAAGTTGACCTTTGACAGAGTGGCATTGGTGAGCAGTGCAGTGAGCAGGCTGCCTTGCAGAAAGTCACCTTCATACCACAGTGGAAAACGACGTAGCAGGATCCAGCCCCGGAAAGGAAGGGGCAAGCCTAACAATCACTGAGTCAGTATGGGAACATAAAAGAAGGAATTGAACTGGGCACAGTGTGATACACACCTGTAATCCCAGCTATGGGGTGGGGGATAGGCAGGTAGATTGAAAGGTTGAGGTCAGTCTGGGGAACTGTTAATAACAGACCCATTTCCTATACACCTCATCTGGTAGTAAAGTCTTCTTCCTGCATTAAGTCCCCTTAATAATTCAGTCTTTTTAATATTTTAATATTTAATAATTTAATAAAGTACTTTTAATATTTTAACACTTAAAGCCAAGTTACTTGTTTGAACTGTTACTATTAGTGGCTGGATCTCTGGTTTAATTTTAGCAGATGCTTTACAGTTTCAAAGCCTATGGGTACTCAATGGAAAGACATTCAGCAAGACTGTGATGTCACCTGGGAGATGAAGTGTTTAGCATTTTTGCAGTGTTCATTCTGTCTGAAATTATTCAAACCGTGGTGTGTTTATGTCTTGGCTTCTGGAAGGTAATGGAATCTCAGTCTAAATGGTTTCTAAAAATATATCTGCAGTTCTGGGAGAGAAGAGTTTTCTGCTCTGAGTAAAACATGGTGGTCACCTTTGAGAGATTGTTTTAGGTTCATTTTTCATTGCATTCTGGAAGTTTACCAACTACAATGGTTAACAGTGATTTTTAGTTGGACACAGTCTAGCATCTCTTACAAAACACCTCACTGACAGAGTTCTCAATTTGGATAATTAAGGTAGGGGAAACCACCCTACCTGCCTGTGATGCTGTGCTGTGGGCTTGGGTCTGAGTCTAAACAAAAGGGAGAAAGCAAGCTGAACGCCACCCTTCTTCCTCTGCTTCCCAACTGTGGATGCATTGAGATCAGCTTCCTCTATGTCTTCCAACAATGGTGGGCATCAATACCTTCAAACTCTGAGCCAAAATAATCCTTTACTTAAGTTGCTTTTGTCAATCACTTTCTCATGCCAAGGAGAACAGTAACACACCAAACAAGCCAATGTCAAAACATAAGTCAACGAGCAAGCAAGCAAGCAAAAACTCCATGTGATTCTCTGATGAAAATTCACAGACCCATAGTCACATCAATGAAACAGAAGAATCATTTGCATGCATGCCTAAAATAATCTGTACAGTAAGCTTTGCCTCTGTGTGCACTTATGCTCTCTCTCTCTCTCTCTCTCTCTCTCTCTCTCTCTCTCTCCACACACACACACACACACACACACACACACACACACAAGGATGTATACCTAACAACATCTGCCTGTAGCATATAATAACCACTGTGGAAGATGGAACTATGACCTGTCTTTCCCCTTGTTCCGAATGGACAAGATTCTTAATGATTGCAGGGCAAAGGCAACACTCCTTCCCAGCTCTTAAAGAATAGAGTTTCAAGTTTGTAACATCTACTTTGAATACAGTCTTCATTTTTTTCTTAAATTTGAAATCTTTGATTTTACAAATGCAATGACATAGCTGGAGTAATGTATTCCTAATATGGCGCTTGCTTTCATTTCATTCATTTTGATCTTTAATTATATCTATGTGTGGGTGGGGAGATAATGCACGTGCCTGCAGCTGCCTCATAGAACAGAAGGTGTCCAATTTCCCTGGAACTAGAGTTACAGATGGTTGATAGCTGACACATGAGTGCTGTGAATTGAACTTGGGACCTCTGTAAGAGGAGTCAGCATTCTTAACTCCTGAGCCATCTCTCCAGTCCCTTACTCTCAATTTTTATGGCATTTCTTATACATAAATGGAGCTAAGCTGAGTTGATGGAGGAGTTTTGGGATGAGAGTGAGATGTGAAAAGTCTTATTCAAAGGCTGAAAAATTAGCATATGAGTAAACCTACCCCACACCAGAGGGTTGGGGGAGTGACTACAGCCACTGGTACAGGCACAGAGGCCTGTGCAGCATCTGAAGGTAAACTGTGACTAGCTATAATGCTAACATGCATATGCATGGATGAGTGTATATGATGATAATGTAAAAGATGCATGAAGCTGTGTATACATCTCCATGTGATAGATGGCACATGACCACCCATGACCATCGCATAGAAGACCCCATCCTTTGTGCAGCTGTATCCATGAGCTTCTAAACCCCCTCCTTCTCTTCAGTCTGCATTCTCCCTGGAAGTGAACTATTTATTCCTAACCAACTTCCTCACTTCATTTCCCAGTACCCATGGGACACTTTCTTGGTCTGGAAAAGAAGAGCCAGGGCCTCTTCCAGAGCTGCTCATTGAACCCAATGTCCACTGACATCATTTGGACCCAAGACGCTGTGGATCCAGGTGGTTGCTTTGGTTCCGAGGCTTTGTAGCTGGGTAGAGCATTACTTTTTCCCCTTGGTAGCTTGCATAACTCCTTACACTACAAGAGCTAGTTTTCAGAGAGGAGGCCTCCAGGTCAGCTCTACCTCAACTTCTCTGAGGCCAGTGTTGGAAACACATAGTGTCTACAGTTGCAGTTCTGAGAAGCAAACAAGGGCCATTTTTTCAATAACTGGGAAATGAAGACAACATAAATGTCCCTCAATTGATGAATGGGTAACGAAAATGTGGCACATATATACAATAGTATTCTTTTTAGCTCTGAAGAAAAATGAATTCTTGAGATTTGCAGGCAAATGTATGAAACTGGAAAATGTTATGCTAAATGAAGTTACACAGACTCAGAAATACAAATACCAGTTCTTTCTCATTTGTGCATCCTAGCTCTTTAGAAATGAATATATAGCCCACATCTACCTACATATATATATATATATATATATATATATATATATATATATGAATCAAGATAGATAATCACAGAACCAGGAAAGAAGAAACGGGCCATGGAAAGTGAGGGACAAAGGCGCTCCAGAAAGGGGATAGTAGAGTACAGGCACTAGCAATAGGGAAATAGGAAAATGTAGCAGGTATTTTGACTGGAAACCTGGGAAGGAGGGAAATACATGGAGAGAGGGAAAGGGGAAGATAAATGAGATTACAGTTGCCCCCAAACCACAGGGAATTGTATTATTTCATAAGCTTAATTAAATTCACAATACTATATATGTGAACGCGTGTGTATAGTTGACAGTTGTTTAATAAAAATCCCAATGCCAACAAAGGGAAATATCCCTTCAAGGTTTAGATCAAAGTAATTCAAGAGACTCATCAAATTAAAAAAAAATATAGTTTTCTATCAGACTATAGAAACATTCCTGTTTGTTTTTATGATGATTTTGTCTCCTACAACTTTACTGAATTCATTCTTTATAAGGTGGAATATTTAGGGTTTTCTACATGTGCTGGTTAATTTTTTGTCAAGTTCACACAAGATAGAGTAACCTGGGATAAGGAAACCATAACTGAAGAATTTCCTCCCTTGGATTAGCTTGTGGGGTTCTCTTTGGCACGTTTCTTGTTTTAATTATGTGTTTATTTGTATATGTGTTTTACCTGAACATATGTAAATACATCCATGTAGTACAGTGTTTGTGGATGCCAAGAGAGGGATTTGAATCCTCTGGAACTGGAGCAACCTTTGCTTGTTAGCCTGTATGTGGACAGAGTTCCTGTGCTGATTCCCTCAGTGAAGGGCTGCCACTTAGAAGACTAAGATGGAAACCCTTTCCTCCTCCAGTTGTTGTTGTTTATGGTGTTTATCAGGGCAACTGAAACCAACAAGAGCACTATAGACAAGTTTGTCTCATCTGTAACTAGGGAAGGTTGAACTTCTTCCTTTGCAGTTGGAAACCTCTCTTATTTTCCCCTTTCCTAATTCACCTAGCTAGTCCTCGAGCGCTGTGGTGAGCAGAGGTAAAGGCAGTGGGCAGTATTATCTGGTTCTGAATCTTAAAGGAAAAGTTTTCAACTTTTCACTGCTGAATGTTGCTGTGTTTTGGTTGTGATTTGAGTGTAGACTGTTTTGTGGGCTGAAGCTGGTCCCAGTGTGGTGAGGTTAAACAGAGATAGGACCTCCAACATTCGGGGATTATTGGGAAGTGGTTAAGGAATTTGGGAGGCTGTCCTCATAAAGAACATTTCTTGAAGAATCCTCCATTTCCTGTAAAATCCATTGGTTATAAAAGGCCAGGACTGTCCCCTCCCTCTTCTCTCATGTCTTGTCTCCTGATGTGACCTCTCCCTCCTGTAACATGTTCCCATGTTTCTATAATGTCACTTCCTATGAATTGAACCTCCAAAACTGTGAGATAAATAAATAACTCTTCTTTATGAATTAAGTAATTTCAGGTATTTTGGTTTAGCTGTATAAAATGAAACAAAGGACCCTACAGAGACGGCTCAGCTGTTAAGAGCACTGGCTGTTCTTGCAGAGGACCTGGGTTCAAATCCAAGCACCCACATGTTGGCTAACAACCATCTGTAACTCCTGTTCCAGGGGATTTGATGCCCATTTCTGTCCTCCATAGGCATTGTACAATGCAGCTGCACTTACCTATATGCAGGTGCACTTACCTCCATGCAGGTGCACTTACCTGCGTGCAGGCAAAACACTCATGCTCATTAAAAAAATGAATTTTCGAAATTAAAATATAAAATAAAATCATGTAATGATATGATTTTGTCATCTATGGCCTTTGCTTTGGTGAGTTACCTTTTCTTAACCTTGATGTCTACTTGTAGCAAGATTTCCTTGTTTGTCTTCTTTTCTTTTTAATTTAAAACTCCAGATAGTTTTAGTCAGATATTATATATAAAAAAAAAACAAACCTTTAGAGGGTTTCTCAGCATCTGGAAGGTAAACTTCATTAGGGCACATTATAAACAGTTATTCCAAATAGAATTCAGAGAGATGCTCAGTGTCTGTGACTCAGGCAATCTGAGGTTCCTTTTTCTTTAATGTTCAGATGGGTCAGCCTCTCTGCTGGTATTTCCCAGTCAATCAATCCTTCTTTCCTCTTTCTTGGTTAGTTATAACTACATAACTGTAAATGCTGTATAGTGTGCTGAGTCTGTTGGGTTCTGTGTATGATTCCTCAACAGTAGAGCCATCCATCAGAGAAACTTCTTCCTTTGTGTGTTTCTTAGGGCTGAGAATATTCAATAAATCCCATCACTGTCATAAACAGCAACATTCTGATATAATAATTTACTCATATCAGCACAGGAGCAATGCAAGATTGTTCTGAGGTTTCTGAGTAGCTATTCTCAGAGTTGTTTATCTTTCATAAAAGTGATCAAAAGTAATATAATACACTAGGTTGTCTCAATTTATTAGATGCCACTGAGCTATAAACCTCTTACATGGCAATGTAATTTTGTTTTGGGCTAACACTATCAAAGTAATGTAAAGTTGAAATAGGATTTAAAATTGAAATTATCCATGTTGCAGCTATATGTCTGGTCCTTAAAGTACTGGATCACAACATATTCTGTAACTGTACGAATTTATTTTGAAATGTGTTGCTTTGTCCAAAATTTTCAGGTATGTTATTTTGTATTAACTTCAATAAATGCCTATTAATTTCACTTGTCTCTTCAGCATTTAGTTAAGTCTTTTAGTGTCTATTAAATGTCAGTGATGTAAAGGTTTAAGGGGAATTCTATACTGACAAAGACATATTTTATAAAGATTGTTCTAATAAGAGAACATTAGATGGGCTGTATATAAAGATGCTAGAGAGTGGGCACCCTCATTCTAGAATGACTAGAGAAATTATCTTCAGATTGGTTACCTATGCCTTTATGACATCTAGTGGAAAGGAGGATGATGGCTTTATTCAGGTATGAACTTTCAGCTCTTCTAAAATTTACCTTTTAATCTCAGGGATTTGTAGAACAAAGGTTTATTTCTTTCTCTTTTTAGTCTACCTCATCCGTGGGTAAGCTGAGAGGGTAGGACTTTGGATCCATTACCTGCCTGCCACTGGCCTTCTTTGGAGTCCTCTGCCACCTCCCAGTAGCTTTCCTGTTGTCCAGTGGTGTTGGAGCTCTGTGTTGAGGGTGGCGGTGGGTGAGTCCCCCAAGCTTGCTTGCTCCTGTTCCATACCTACAACAAATGCCTGTGACTTGTATTTGTCATTGGCCAAGGGAAAGAAGATGCAAGGACTGGACCAACATCTGCAGCAGCATAAAGAAGGGGAACTCTGCATGATGGAAGGGGATGAACCTCAGAATTCACCCTTCAAGTTGGGCATTAAATGAGATTTATAGAAGGGAAGGGAGATTTGATGGTGTTCTAGTTTGTATTTCTGTTACTGTAATAAACACTGTGACATAAAGCAACTTAGGGTAGAAAGAGTTTGTCTTATCTGACACTCCCAGGTCACAGTCCATCACTGAGCGAAGTCAGGACAGGATTGTAAGGCAGGAGCTTGAAGAGGAAATCATTCAGGAAAGCTGCTTGAGGCTTCCACTCTGCACTACTCAGGGACTCAGGCTCAGCAAACCTCCATCTACAGCCCAGGCCCAGCTCCTACAGACAGTGCTACCCGCAGTGGGGAGGGCTGTAGTAAGCCACTCATCAATGAAGAAGCCCCTCACAGACTTTGTCACATGCCAGACTGATCTGGGAAATCCCTAAATAGAGATTCCCTCAAAGAACCCTGGGCTCTGTCAAGTTGACAGCTGAAGGAAACTATAAAGAGTTTGGATTAGTAAAGAATGAAATAAAGTGGTTCATGAGAGCCACTCTAAAGAAAGATCAATAACAAACGTGTTCCATGCAGCCCTCTGGGCCATCTTTTGTATTTGGAAACTTGCATTCTACATCACTGTCAATTTTTAAAACTGTCTTGAGGATCAGTTTTTATCTTTATGGAAAGAATTTGGGATGAAAAGATTATATAGTATTTCCCTTGTAGACACAGTTTTTTTTTTTTGTATTACCTTTTTATTTTATTTTTTTTAATTTATTTTTATTGATGCTTTGTGTATTTCATACATCATTTTCCAATTCAGTTCAGGCATATATCCCCTTCCCTTCCCCCCCACCCCACCCCTACCCATCGAAGATCGGTAGACACAGTTCTTAAATATCTTCAATGGAAATGTTATTTGTCCTTTAAAAAAAAAAGCTGAAAAGAGGTGAATCCCAAGTTTTCTTTCTCATTCAACAACTGAAAAAACAGTTTCAGGAGATAACCACTCAGAAATGTGTGTATCAATTCACACCTACCTAACAGCTACATCACTATTTTGTCACACTACCCCTTGAGGCCTTAAAATGAAAGACTTGGCATTCCATCTGAGCCTTCATTGGTTAGTGCTTCCAGAAGTGGTCAAAGCCTTGCTTGTCTGGTGTTCCTGGGAATCTTCAGTTTCTTAGCTGTCAGAAGGTTTACTCAGAGATCAAAGAAGAAATCCAAATTGTCTTTGGAGATGCTAACCATGAGTTAGGTGGAAAACAAATATAAAAGACACAATCATAGAAAGGGCAATGAATATCCATTTTGATTGGTTAAGAAGGCAGAAAAGTGGGTCTATTTAATCAGATTCCAAACCAGTAAAATAAGCACCTGTGTGTATTAGAGATGCATAGGTGTCCTTTGCTCCATGTCCCTAGGTCATCAGGGAATCACTGCGACCTAGGTGCTTTTCCCCGTTCCAGTGAGTCCTTGAGGCTTGTGGGGAGGACAGAGCTGAAACTCTTTGATGTGTGTAGATACAATGGAAGACTGTTGTGGGAATTGTTCTTCTGAGCCAAACATTGGCAGCATGATATAAACGAGTTGCTGATAACTGTTGATTTAAATGGAAGAGTAAGAGAAAAAGCTAGAGGACAGCCACAGCTTATTGTCACACCAGAGCAGCTAGCCAATGCGACAAGATCCTCCAGCCTCTGCTTCCCAAGTACTGGGATCAAAAGAATGCACCACGATGCCCAGCCACAAAAAATATCTGAGAACTCATGAGCAGGAACAACAAATGTTGAAAGAGTCTATAGGGAAGTTGGGAAAGGCTACACTCTGAGCACAAAGGAAGTATTAACGGCAGAGATGGACAGTGCAGCTGTCTCCCCATGAATACCAGCATCTGAGATATCCATACTCTGCATGCTCATCATTGTGGTGCTGTGTCAAATTTCACTTGCCAAAACGATGGTGCTCACATTTAGTCTCTGCAGGGTACATTGAGCTGCCAAGCTCTGGCTCAGCCTCTATAGCACCAGGGTCTGAGCTGCTCACACTCTTCCCAGGTGGACGTAGATAATGATAAAGAAGGACAGTGAGTACTAGTACTCATCATCAAACGGTATGGAATAAATCAGCAAGACGGAGTAGCTTCAAACAAGACACAATCTTCATTATATGAATGTAATCTGAGCATGGTGTAGCTGCTCGGGGTTGACTTTGCTTGGAGTCTCATGCAGCTGACAAAGTCTGAGCAGGCTGCCCTCATTGGATTGATGGAATGGATGAGGGATTGAGGGATGCTGCATCTTCTATGCCCAAATAGTCCACCTTCACAGCAGCTGAAAGAGCTTCAGATACTGACTGTTGGAGACCTGTAGGGCCAACATGGAGGCTGATATCCCTCTCCATCTGTCATCTGTGCTACAGAAGCTCCAGAAAGCAAGGCAAAGCTCAGTGGCACCACAGTCTGTGGCTCTTTTCCTCAATTCTCCATCCCTATTGAGAGACACAAGCTTCCCCTTTGTGCCTCCTTTGGTCTTGCCAAGCCAGGCCCATCAAAACTGTTCACACATCTTACTCTGATTTAGACTCTGTTTCATCAAGGACTAAACTGGAATACTCAGTCATTTAATTTTTAACTAGATTGTTATTAAAATAGCAGGTCTGTGTATGGCAGATTGGGATGCCAAGGGCAAATTAGTGGTGAGGACAACCTGTAGAGGATCTAAGAAACTAAATTAGTGGTGGGGACAGCCTGTAGAGGATCTAACAAATCAAATTAGTGGTGGGGATAGCCTGTAGAGGATCTAACAAACTAAATTAGTGGTGGGGACAGCCTGAAGAGGATCTAACAAACTAAATTAGTGGTGGGGACAGCCTGTAGAGGATCTAACAAACCAAACTGGAAAATTGACTAATCTGGGTACCAGGGGTCTGGCTGCAGTGGCCAGGTCTGGACTAACAGAGATCTGAGTCAGAGACAGCAAGAGCAAGGCTCGCCCAAGGCTAGAAAGGGAAATTGTGTGAGGAAAGACAAGATGAAAGCTAATCAGGACACAAAGGCACAGTGGGAGAGCTCTGACTGACCTGGGTAGTACGCAGGTCTATCAGACATATTTCCTCTAAAATGTATATGCGCATACTAAATAGGAATTAGTGTTATAAAGCAGGAATCCAATAAACACACACCTATATTTATGTATGGAGGCCTGGATGTGAACAAGCCCAGGAAATAACAGGGCTGTACAGAGGAAGCTAATCCTGACCAGGTGCAAAGCTTCAGATTTCATAAATTGAAAGACATAAAAGAGGAAAATGAGAAATGTATTAAAATAAATACAGGGTCTGAGTATGCAATAATAATACTTCTTAAAGTAGAACTGAAAGAGTAGAATTTTAACAACTGGGTTTATGCAATGGTCATTCTGACAATGCCTATGATCATACAGGACTACGATTTCAAATAGACCAAAATGTAATTGTAAAATGTGAAATTGCTCATGCAGAAAAATGAAACATTGCAAATCCCTTATAAATTCAGGGAGTATTTTCTTAGGGTGTTCAGAATACAAAATTTAGTGACATCATGAATAAACAAATCAAATACCAAAGGAAATTTTTTATAAAAAATATGTTCAACTGACGCTCAACTGTACTTGTCACTTGTCCTGACTTGTTTTTGTCAATGTGGCACAAACTAGAGCCACTGGGAAAGGGGGACCTCATCTAAGGAACATCCCAGATCACACTGGCATGTGGCCTTGTCTGTGAGCCATTGTCTAGATTGGTTGTTGACTTGTGGGCTGAGACATGTCTGGTACTGTGTTCCTGCACTGCACAGGAAGGTAAAGTCAAGCCCAGGGAGCAAGCATGCTCCTTAGTGCTCTTCCTTCACCTTCTGGGTACAGTCTCCTCCCTTGACTTCCCCAGTGTTGGACTGAAACCTGGAAGCTAAATAAATCCTTCGCTCCCCACATTGTTTTTGGTCACTGATTTGTCAAAGCCACAAAAGTGAGCCTGAACATCATTGTAAGAAATAGAAAACCATGAGGAAAAGAAACCAATTCATAAAAAGCAGACATAAACAGGAATGCATGCATGCATACATGGATGCACAAACTTACATGTACACACAGTTACTCTAAATTTGCAGTAAACACTGAAATGTATACTCATTTTCTCCTGAATAAAGGTAAAATAAAAATACATTCAACCGAACTTTTTTTTATTTATAAAATCTGCAAAATCCCTATATTTTGAAAATGGTCCTTGGAGGCAGCACTGTGAAGAAACTAGCACTATTTTATGTGCTTGGTAAGTCAGGGATGGGTTAATATCATGAAGGATGGGTTTGCATTATCTGTTAGTATTTTATTTTCATGTGACTTACACTTCTATCAGTGTGGCTGTATCCTGCGGATGCACCTACATGTGCATCCACTTGAACAGCTTTGTTCATCTCAGCCCCTCATAAACCACAATGCCCAATGGGATCCACCTGGCTGTCCAGGGAGCACTGCTTACCTGGACAGCCCACAATTTTCAAAGCCTCTATTAAAATGATTCAGTGGCATACAAAGACATGCATGCATGTGATTCCTTGTAGAGAGCATCAGAAGATACAGTGACTGACAGGAACAGGGTCCAGTATTGGGTGTGAAAATGCAATCTTCATCAAAGATGAAGATAGACTCTGGTTTGCTTATGCTTTCATGGAGAAATGTCAAAAGGATGCACACACAAACCACAAACATAGACACAAACATATATATGTATATTTATATACATATAAATATATATTTAAACACAAACCACTCCCACACACACACAGGTAAATAACACAAATATAAAGAAAACACAAAATACTGGTATGTGAGCACCTGGAAGGAAGAGAGAAGAAATGACTCCACCAGCGAGAGAACTGAGACTGAGACCACTCCCTCATCCTTCACTACACTCTTGACATTAGTTTTTTTTTTAACCTTATAAATACATTATAGTTAAAGTAGCATGACAAATGGAGTCAAAAGCTGTTTCTCACCAAATTGTTTTAATGAGTACATCCATCAATTTCCTACATTTCCACTAAACTGACAATTACCTGACTATTAAGGAGTTCCTACCCAGGGCCAGATTCCATGGAATATGTCTATGAAAAAGAAATGTACCAGTGTCCTGAAAAATTCTAGTTCTGTAAAACTAGTGGTATTCATTTCTCACTTAGGATAAACTTTGTTTTATAAGACTCTGACTATCATTGAGGATCTTTAGGGCTTTAAGATCATCTATTAGGACACAGATTGTTTCAACAAATATTTATCCCTTAGTACTGGAACCTTGGGAATGGAACATGTTAGAGTGGTGATGTCTATATGGAAGAGGACTGAGAGGGCACTTGAAGAATACAATGTCCAAGGATGCAGTGGTAGCTAACACTGATTTTCACCTTGACAGGATTTAGAAACACCACTGATAAATCTTCTTGGCCTCCCTATGAGGGTGAATCCAGTTTGAATTAATTGAGGTAGAAATAATCACCTTAGCTGTGGCAGCACCAAGCCACAGGCTGGGGTCGTCCTGAATGTCCCAAGCCACGGGCATCACGCTCTGCTTCCTGACCACAGATGCAAGGCGAAAAGCAGCACTGGCTGCAGCTTCCAAGACTCCGCCATGATAATGTGCTGTGCTCTCCAACTGTGAGCCCAAATTACAGTTTCCTCCCTTAAATTGTTTCTGGCAGGGGTTTTGTCAAAGCAAAGAGAAAAGTAACTAACACAGATGTCACCTTTAAAGGAAGCAAACTATCAAGTCTGTAAAAAAAAGAAGCACAAGGAATGCTCTAAGCAGAGTCCTGTACAGAGGAACATGTGCAGGCTTTAAAGAGCCATTTAGATAACAGAGTGACAAAAAGTGCTACTGGGTTTAAACCTGGAGGGAAAAACGATGGCTGGAAGCTTTCCTGGCTAAGTGAAGTAATATAAAATTATCTTCTAGGATTTTTTTTTTTTTTTGAGAAAAGTTCTCCCTATAGCCCCAGCTGGCCTAGCACTCACTCTGTAGACCAGGCTGGCCTTGAACTCACAGGGATCTGTCTTCCTCTGCCTCCCGAGTGCTAGGACTAAAGGCATGTGCCACCATGCATGGCTTAAAGATGGCTTTTAGCCACCATGTGGGTGCTGGAAATCAAACCAGGGTCCTCTGCAAGAGCAACCAGCACTCTTAATCCCTGAGCCATCTCTCCAGGCCAGGATAAGTTCTTACAGGGAAAGAGAAGACTACAATTCAGGAAAAAGGTAGAACCATACCAGACCTCCAGGGAGATTCATTATATGAGGAAAATCCCAGGCCGAGGAAAAGAATGTACTGAAATTTTGTCTGCACCTAAATATAATAAGCTTCAAATATAAGAAACTGAATAAGGCATCTTTCCTGTCGACCAAGAGAACGAATGTTCAAATACATCACAGTGACTTGGCTTCCTTCCAGGGGAAATTGCTAAGTTCGTGGTCATTGGACAGTGAAAGAGTCCATCCATTCATTGACCTTCTCCTGTGCTAGTTGGTGGATCATTCTCTACGAGCTGCCTCATTTGTTCCTATTGGCATCTCCACTTTAATCAGAAGTAAGGAAGCAATTGCAAGAAAATGGAAAAATCCTTTCATGTCTAACTTCAAGCCTGTGTGAATTTCTTAGAACATTTTTATTGGAGAAATTCATTTAGCTAAAAGAGAAAAGATGAGACCCAGGAGGTGCAGTGTTGGGATAAGTGAATTGAAGCTCTTGTGTTTTCTGTTCCCTTAATAGATCCATGACCTTGAAAATTGGGGTGCTGGCTGCTTTCCCCCACTCATCTCTATGTGGACACGTCCCCGTCAATCATATTTGGGTAGGAACCTTGAAAGAGCTTTTGAATCAGCCTTCCAGAAATATTCCTATATATGTTAATTTACTTTATCCCCATCCAGGCTTGTTCTTTGTTGTTGTGAGATATGTTTTTCTTTCAAAGGAGAAAATCATCAGGCCTTGAAGAGCCACTGTCTCAGTACTTACAGTTGTTGGCTACAGTCTCGACACTGAGGGCTTCTATAAAGACCTAGCCTACTACAATTAGTCTGAATACTTATCTTTTATTTCAGTAATAAATTAGATTTTTAAATTTGGAAAAATATTTTATTGAGCTTTTTTACATTTTATATCATACAATAGCTCTTAATCATAATTAGATGCCCTCCAACATCCACACCCACATCTCCCACCAGGCCTCATGCACTCTGCCTTACATTCTAAGTCCCATTCAGTCAAGAATATTGCCCAAATGTCCTCTGGAGCAAGTTAATACACTGGAGGCTATTCAGCCTATCTAGAGATCTTAAGGAAGATCTACTCTCTCTCAGCCAGTCTTAATGCTCATTACTGCTGGTGGGATTATAAACTCATGCAACCCTATGGAAAACAGTGTGGAGACCACTTAAAAATATATTTAACGTATGATCTGGTTATACCACTGCTTGGTATATTCTCAAAGCCCTCATCATACTATAGATATAACTGTACATCCATTGTTTTGCTTCTCTTTTTAACAATAGCTAAGAAATAGAAAAAAAAAAAAAACACTAAACTTCCCTCCACTGATTAATAGATATTTAAAATGTGGTACATTTACACAACAGAGTCCTACTCTGAATGTCTATTTGTTGCATCTAAGATGTTTGCTATTGAATATTATATTTGAAGTTTATTTACTAATTGTTTTAGAAATAAAAGTACTAAAATATAGAAAGTCAGAAAATAAAGATATAGAAGTGGAAAAAAGAGGGGATTCCAGAACGGAAAGAAGAAAAGGAAGTAATTACAGTTTGTCTTATAGACTTGCATAACTGTTACCATCCTAGACATTTGCTATTCTGGATTACTGATACTTATGGATACCCAAGACCCACAAACCAGTATTTGAAGAGACAAGTGCTCCAGATTCCTGCCCTGAGTTCTTGCTTTGACTTCCCTTGGTGATGGACTGTGAGCTTTATGTAAAATAAACTGTTTCTTCCTCAAGTTGATTTTGGTCAGTGGTTTTAGCACACCAAAAAAAAGCAACTAGCACTGGTGTGGTGGCAAATGCCTTTGAGCCTAGTACTGGGGAAGCAGAGGCAGGAGGATCTTTGTGAGTTCAAGGCCACCCTGGTCTACAGAGTGAGTTCAAGGACAGCAGGGGCTACAGGGAGACCCTGTCTTGAAAAGACCCCCCCCAAAAAAAAGAAAGAAAGAAAAAGAAAAAAGAGAAATTGGTTCCAAAGAGCTGGCTGTTGAACCTAACCATGTAGGTTTTGGAGGAATGTGGAAGACTTTTGAGGTTTGGGATAGAAAAACCATTGACTACTCTAAGCAGAGCTTAACAGGTGCATCTAGTAGGAACCTGGAAGAAAGTGGTGTTGAGAACAAAGTAATTCCAGGGGTAATAAGGACTTAAGGCAAAGCTAATGGCTGTTGTCTGTCCCAAGCCTGAAAACTTGCATGAAACTAAGCTGAAAAGAATGATCTAACTTTGGTGGATGAAATTTCAAGACAGCCTAATATTGAGTCAATGGGATAGTACTAATGGAGAGTACTATGGAGATCTACAATAAAAAGAGCAAATGGGGTGGAAAGAAATGCAGAATGTACAGTTTGGAGAGAATGGGTGCAATATGAAATTTAATAATCTTGGAGACAAAGAATGTGGAGAAACAGAGGTTCTATCTGATATGGAGATGAGGGGCTATTAGGGGAGGCCTATAGATTTATACTTAAACAACGGAAAGTGTATCTTCAGGGCAAGAATACACCCAGCTAAGCCTCCAGCTTGTGAAAGAAAATGCTTTGAGGGAGGATTTGCTGCTCCTGGCAAACCAAACACTGGAGAGTTGCTAAGTTGTATGCGGCAGGCCAGGGTCCAACTCAGGCTGGCTGCTGAACTTGATAGTGTTGCTCATTGTGACTCTGCCTTCAGACACACAAAGAATGCAAGAGTGAAGGGGTGATTGTTTCTTCTTCTATGATGTCAGAGAGTCAATACGGCCAAGCAGCATGTAGCAGGAGTGTCACTGCATAAAGAAGAGCCTGACAAGCCACGAGGCTGGGACAGGCCAGTGCATTAAGTTATGAAGGTGAAGCCTGGTTGGTAGGGAAGACCCGAAGATGCTGGAGGTACTAGAGCCATGGGACATCTGCCAAGGAAATGTGTACACAGGGAGTGACACTATGGCCCCATTCTTCCATTCTGGAATGCGAATGTGTATTCAGTTCCATTGTGTATTGGAAGTGTATAATTTGTCTTTTGATTTTACAGGGGCTTATGTTTAAGAGACTACCTTGAGTCTCAGAAGAGCCTCTGGATTTTAAATAGTATTGGGACTAGTAAAGACTATAGAGACATAAATTTGGCTTAAATATATTTTGCATTTTATATATTGAACCCATGGGGGCCAGAGAGTAGAATGTGGTGGTTTGAATGAGACTGTCTCCCATGGCCTCTAAATATTTGGACTGTTTTCCTCTGTTTGTGGCTCCATTGAGGGAGGTTTTAGGATTGGCCTTGCTGGAGGAAGCATCCATGGGGGAGGGTGTTGAGAGTTCTTAACTGATTTGCAGTTTCTCTCTGCTTCCTGTGCCTGCTTGAAGATGTGATTGCTTGGCTTTCTGCTTGGGCCACCTAGTTCAGTCATGCCTCCCCTTTTCCCCCATTATCAACTCTTACCATGGAATTGTAAGCCAAGTAAACTCTTCCTTCTACAAGCTGCCTTGGTCATGGTACCTTATCACAAACTAAAAATAACCAATGCAGCAAGCAAACATAGTCCCAATGTTGTATTTTTTTATTCCTGTCATGTTAAATTTATCTAAATAATGATCTGGAAGATAAGGTCCAAATATTGATGTTCTCATGTCTTAAGAGCACCCTTCCTTTCCTTTGAGGCCTGTACTGACCTTTTCTACCTGAGGCTTCTCATGACTATGCATCTGATTTACCCAGCCATCAAGTTTCAGTTCTTAATGTGCTCAAACCCTCTACTACATCTGACATCATTTCCAAACATGCCAGAACTTTTGGGAAGGCTGATGCGATCATTTAGGCAGAGTTTTTAAAGGATTACTAACTCAGACATATGGGGCTAAGAGAGGAGAGCTTGAGATGAGCACTCGTTAGACTACTGGGGGGAGGCCCATGCTAGGATCCCTTTTTCAGGAAAATGCTGTTTGCTAGTATTCATGCTGGGATGTTTTAGAACACTGTGTGTCATAAAGGAAGGTGAATGTGTGTATTCTAGTTTGTTTTCAATTGCTGTGACAAAACACTCTGACCAATATCAACTTGGGTAGGAAAGGGTTTTTTTGTTTTGTTTTGTTTTTTTGATCTTTTCGAGACAGGGTCTCCCTGTAGCCCCAGCTGTCCTGGAACTCACTCTGTAGACAAGGCTGGCCTTGAACTCACAAAGATCCACCTGCCTCTGCCTCCCGAGTGCTAGAATTAAAGGCGTGCACCACCACGCCTGGCAAAAGGGTTTTTCTTATATCTCCCAGGTCACAGTTCCTCACTTAGGGAGCCCAAGGTAGGAACTCAGGTCAGGAACCTGGAGGCAAGTGCTGGAGCTCATAGAAGTCATAGAGGAATGTTGCTTACTGGCTTGCTCTCCTGGGCCATGCTCAACCTGCTTTCTTATGCAACACACAACAACTTGCCCAGGGGTGGCACCACCCACAGTGGGCCGGGATATCCCCTGTCACACAACAGTCAAGAATATACTCCACAACTGTGGCCACAGATCAGCCCAATGGAGTCAATTCCCCAAATGAGGCTCCTTCAACCAAGGTGTGTCAAGTTGACACTAAAGCTATCCAGCAGAGTGTGTGTGTGTGTGCGTGTGTGTGTGTGTGTGTGTGTGTGTGTGTGTGTAAGCCTGAGGTCGCTATTTGTATCTTTCTTAAATTCTTCCCACTTTATTTTTTTGAGTCAGAATCTCAAGTGAACTTGGATGATGATGATTCTGCTCAACTGGCTGACTAGGTAATCCAGGTCCCTCCTGTCTCCACCTGAACCCTTCCCTAGGATTGCAGTTGTGTGTAGCCTTATGTTCTCATGGATGCAAGGTCAGCACTTTACTGCTTGAACCATTGCCCCAGCCTTTCTTTCAACTTTATTATTTATTTGTGTATGTGTAGTGTGTGTGTGTGTGATGCCAGTATGAAGATGTACCTGTGCACAGGTGGATTCCAAGGACAAATTTTGGAGATTTTTTTTTCCCACAATGCTGTTTGGGGATCAAACTCGGTTCTTCATTTTTTGCAGCAAGTGCTTTTACCCATCGAGAAATCTTGCTGGCCCTCACTGTCCCTTTTTTTTTTTTTTTTTTTTTTTGTCTTTTTGAGACAAGGTCTCCCTGGAGCCTCAGGCTGTCCTGGAACTCACTCTGTAGACCAGGCTGGCCTTGAACTCAAAAATCCGCCTGCCTCTGCCTCCTGAGTGCTAGGATTAAAGGCGTGTGCCACCACGCCCAGCTTCACTGTCCCTTCTTGAAAGATTTCTAATCACTATAATTCTATAGTTATGTCACATTATGCATGCACATATATGTGTGTATCGCTCTATCTTTTGCTTTATTAATCTTTTGTGAGGGCTGGAGAGTTGGCTATTCTTGCAGAAGATGCAGGTTCAATTCCCAGCACCCTCATGATAGCTAACAACCGTCTGTAGTTCCAGTTCCAGAAGATCTGCTGCTATTTTTGGCCTCCACGGGAAATGCATAATATGGGTCCACATACATATGTGCAGGAAATGCATTCATATATGTAAAAAAATAAATAGAAAGAAGGAAAGAATACAAATCTTTCCTGAGAGCATCTATATTGTAGTTCACAAAGAACCCCAGTGGAAGATAAAACACAACATTTGTTATACAAAATCTAAATTATTTTCAATTAACTACACTGTTAAGGTTTTCCCTTTTTTAACTGAATTTTTGAGATTTTCATGCAGTGTAATTTGGTGGTATTTTACCCTAGTCCCACCTCCCCTCCCCTTATTGCCCCCCACCCAATTTAATGTACTCTATTATACATATGCATATATATGTATACATCATAAGGCCTATAGAGTCTGATTTGAGTCCCCACATTTCCTTCAGCATGGATCCATCCATTGACACTATATTTTAATCATTTTGCACAATTTTCCCCATTAAAATACATCTAATTCAAATAGATGCCTATCTTAAAGAATCAATTAAAATGAAGGCTGAAATTGGGAAGTTTAGTCAATCCTGAAAGGAAAAATAAAAATTATAGCAAAGGAGAGAGTGATGGCTTTCACAACATTATATGAGAAATGTAGAAATTTAGAATCAAGATCATTTGTGTGTGTGTATGTGTGTGTGTGTGTGTGTGTGTGTGTGTGTTTAATTTATGAAAAGTCACTGTCAAAACTACAGTACCTGTAATTGTGGAGAGTAGTGCACTGTTACGAGGTCAATGAGAGGGTGGTGAATGATGACACTGAAAAATTAGAAGAAGAAATTGGCTGGGCCATGAGGATGCCTTAAACACCGCACTCCAGCCATTGGCAGATGAGGGGGTGCAGGATGTGGCAGGGAGAAGTTGGGATATCTGATGTGAGGAGCTCAAAGCAGGGTTCAAATGCTGAAGCAGTCTCTAAAAGAAGGTATGTGCTCACTGGACTGTCATTTTATTTTCCTATGTTTGGGTGCTAGAATATCTAATTTAATCTAGTAGAGATCAGAGAAATGAGCGGCGAGCAGAGCTGTGAGAATGTGAACAGGAAAAAATGGATCCATGGTGGAGAAAGGGCAAGGAGCTCAGGAACAAGCCATACATTTGGGTTTTCTCCAGGATAAGAGGGTAGTCAGGAAACACGGATGGATGCCGGGGGAGAGGCAGAGGCAGAGGTGGTGTTGGACTAGGTAGTTAGAAACAGAACAAGTTGGCAATAATTCTATAATGTGATAATAATAATATCATTTAGAATGGAGCAAAGGACTGAGGAAGGTACAGAACATTTGTGTTTGTGTTGTTTAAATGTTATTTCAAGTTGATCTGTTTCTTCATCACATGGATGGCCTTCCCAAAGTGCATTTCACTATCCATCCAACCATTCCATAAAATCCATGTGAATGAAAGACAGTCCTCTATTTATTTATTTATTTATTTATTTATTTATTTTTAATGTATATGAATGTACTGTCTGCATGTAGGTCTGTGCACCCGTGTCATACAATGCCACGGAGGTCAGAAGAGGGCGTCGGAATCGCCTGGGACTGGAGTCAAAGACGGTTCTCAGCCATCATGTGGGTGCTGGGGATCGAACCCGGGTCCTCTGCAAGAGCAGTCAGCTCTCTTAACTGCTAGGCCATCTCTCCAGCCCCAACAGTCCTCTCTTGAAGACCAGGTGTCACCTGTCAGTCTGCAGATGAACTCCAACAATGGCTCTACTTCCTGTGACGTACTCACTGAAGCACACAATCTGAGAGCCTTTTCTTTTTTTATACACTAGCAAAGATAAAGGCTGAAACACTTCTCTAATTTTTACTTCCCCATAAAGAAAGGCAGTATTTAAATAAGAAGAATGTTGGATCAATTAAAAAGCTATATAATAAATTAACTGACCTGTCTCTATTATCTACCCTTCCCATGAGAGAGAGAGGCATCTGGGTGATTATTAAACCATGAATTAGGATTTATTTAATGCTCACATCCTCCACAATTGGCAATCACTGCTTGGTCCCTGAAAGTGGTTTTCAAGCAATCTTTGAACCTTGCAGTGCAGGAATGGCTTAAATGCTAGTAAATCACAGATATGTTTTCATGCATTATTGATTTTCTATTGTCATTTACTACATCATTATGTTTAGGGAGTTTATTATTTATAATCCCAACAATACAACTATACAAGGTTGCTACAAATCAACCCTGTTCCTTTCCAAGTAGCTGTCAAAATTCTTTATGAGCAGCCCGGGAGCTTATATGATCATAATATATTCCTAACTTAAGTTCAAAGTACAGTACAGATAAACTGCTGTGATGTCAGAGGTCCTCATTGCTGCACTTTGGACACAGGCACTTAGTCACTGCAATAATACATTATGAAACCAGAGTGCCAATGTTCTGTCGCCTAAGTGGTGAGTTCATGAAGGCCTGAGGTCATATTAGGTTACATGTCTTAGGAGAGGGAAGAGGTATTTCAGAGAAAAGAAGGAATCAGATGTGATCTAAAGCATTCAATCAGGATGTAAGAAAGCCACAGATATGGAGGGGACATTAAGCACAGAGAAGGCATGGCCTGTGAGGACTGTGGGAGATGGACTGAGATTAATGGTGGGTTAATGTGCATAACAAGATGGAGACTTAGTTTTCACATCCCAGAAAGAACTGCCTAACATGTTAGATGCAAGTTATTGGACATGACTTGAGAGCAACATAAGAAGAAAAATTTCTGGTTCAAAGGAAGACACAATGGACAAGCTTTCTCAGTAGACTAGGTACCTGCCTGTCCCCTTGCTCGTAATTAAGTCTTTTGTTATTTAAATGGGAGTCTTGCTACGTTGGATGTGCAGGGTTTCTTTGAACTCCTGAGCTCAAGAATTCTTCATATTTCCATTTCTCAAGTAACTACGAGTACAGGGAAACAACACTTCAGTTGTCTGTAAGATACAGTATGGTCTCTAGTCAGTTCTGGCTGTTTTCTTTCATGGGCTGCCAGTTTGTCCAGGCTTAACCTTTCGATCCTACTAATGAAGCACATGCAATTAGATATTTAGGTATTTAAACAGTATAATATATAGCCTTTCGATCCTACTAATGAAGCACACACAATTAGAGACCAAGACATCAGCTCCAGAGAAAGTAGAGTGTTTTGCTTCTCATCCACCTGTGCCCCTTTTCTAAGCCTAGGGAACAATCTGCGGAAGAGAGGACGTGATAGAATGTAAGGGCTTCGATTGGGGTTAATGGTGAAACTACAATAATATAGACTGGACACTCATTTGATCAACTTGATTGAACATACAAGCCCCCCCCCCTGCTGGATGGTGGGACCCATGAGCTGTGTGGGTTTGGGCGCAACTGCTTGCAAATTGGTTTTACATGAAGGATGCTTGTACTCACAAATTATCACCTATTGTTAAAAAAAATGAAAACAAAACAAAACAAAAAAGCAGAGAAAGATGCAGAAAACTTATGGCAGAATGCACGATCTGCGATGGGTAGGGGTGGGGTGGGGGGGAAGGGAAGGGGATATATGCCTGAACTGAATTGGAAAATGATGTATGAAATACACAAAGCATCAATTAAAAAAAAAGATACAGTATGGCAGCTGACAACGTTAAACACATTCACATTCAAGATTCAATATTTACTCAGATGACTCAATTCCTATGGGGAAGAGAGTTCATATGGATGGCCCCCTGAAATTAAAGTACAATTTGTTCTTTACAATAGTGCTTCTCTTCTTTAATTCCTCATTAAATAGTCCATTTGTTTATGGAAAATTATAACTGCATTCTTATAACAAATAGTGAGTGGTCCCCTTATTTTTATGATACTAAGAATCAAACCTAGGACTCCACCTGCTAGACAAGGAATTTCTGCCAAGCCACACTGCCAGCCTGAGAACTGAACATTCATCTATTTACTTTTGAATACCTTGTCAACTCAGTAAATAAATATTTCTATTTCACTATTATTGCTCTTTCTATTGTTTCCATAATCACTATTAGATAGACTATGTATGAGAATCCACAGAAGATAGTGGGAAGAGAGTATCCTGTGATTGTGAAACAATAGATAACTAATGAAGACTTTGAAAGCTTCATGTTGAAAAAAGTTGGACATTAACCAATGAAATGAAAGGAGACTATTAACTGTGCATCCCTTCTCTTATGTACTTCAAAAGATATTTTAAGTAACTTGAATATGTGATAGTTAAAAACTATTAGTTTACAATAATTTTGTTTATTAAAATGGAAAATCACAATACACACATCGCAGTTCTTCTGTGACTGATACCAACTTGCCTTTTGAAAATGTCACATATAAAAATGTATGAAATGCACAAAGCATCAATAAAAACTAATTTAAAAAAAAAAAAAGAAAATGTCACATACTACATCCCCTCTGTCTCCTATGCTGACGCTGTTTCCTTTAGAGTAGTTGTCCCTGCAGGTTCTGACCCTTTTCTGGTCATCTTCTTTTCTTCATAATATTATATATGTGTTGAATAGCTACATCCCTTTTGTAATTTCACCTGTCTCCTCTCGGTACATGGCTAGAGAGCTGAAAAAGCAAGATAGTCAGATAGCATTACAGTGAGGAGTGTCGGCCTTTGTGCTCAAAGGCAGGGTCTTAACTCCACAGACACTTTCAACTCTCCTTCTTCTGAATTCTATTCTTTTATTTCCCCCTGGAAATAGACATTTCTCTTTTAAATTCTGTGTTTCTTTTATACAACAGCACCTAGCAATCTATGCTTGTCAGGTTTGTTTACAGACCAAATCATAGGGCTGTACAGTGTTTCATGGATTCACATAAGAAAGGTTTTCTTGAAGATAGGAATGAAACATTGAGTTCTAAATATTTAATTAATGACAAGATATTTGAAATCTATTATCAATGAGGAGGTTTCCAGGGTTACAGGCTAGTGTTGATTGCTGTAGGTTTCCAAAAAGGGAAATGTGCTCTATCCTAACAGGTCATCTCACTGTGATGATGCATTCATAGGTGGTAAAACTTTTCATAACATCTCCCTGTCTTTCCTAAAACACGGCCTTGAAAATATAATTCCAACAAAAGTGGCCCCCTATCCAGCTGAAAAGCCACCTTTTTGGTTCCCTGATTGTACTAGATGTGTTTCTCATTATTTTACCAAAATACCTGACAACACAACTTAGAGAAGGAAGAGTTTTTTTGTTTTGTTTTGTGTTTTACTATGCTCCAACTAAGTGGGTAAGAGTGAAATGAAGTTACTTCTGCCTTTGAATAATTTACATTTGAAAAGAGAAGCATATAAATCCAAAATGGCTGTAAATGAAGGGATATATAACATGTCCAGGACCCACCAAGAAAAGGAAAATGAAATGTGTTTAAGAAGCCACATTGCCCATCATGGCAGGAAGGCATGGCAGTTGGAGCATGATGTGGATGTGGCTGATCACACAGTCAGGAACCAGAAAAAGGTGAATATGGATCTCCTCTTTCTTTCTTTCTTTTTTAAATTTAGTTCAAAAACACAGCCAGTGTGTGGAATGCTGTTAGCCATCATCTAAATGGATCTTCCCACCTTGGTTAAATCACTTTACAAATACTTCACAGACACATCGAGAAGTGTGTCTATTACAAGATTCTGAAACTTGTCAACTTGTCAATCAAGATTTTATGAACACAGTATGAAACCCATAGAATAACAGTGCCCAGTGACTGGCATATTGAAGATCCTCAAAAATTCACTGACATAAATCTATTTGTTTAAAATCCCCATGGCAACTAGATGGAACCCACACACTTATCCTGATATCAAAGATATGTCAGGTCTCCCTTTAAGGAATTTAGAGATTTTTATCTTACTGCTCATCTTTCTAAATTCCAAATAAATTCAATAGACCAACCACATTTCTCCTAAGTTGCCCTTTTAAATGAATATCAAATCTAACACTTTTTCTTGGGACCTTAGTGTATCTATTTACTCTTTCTACAAATGTAGAGTGTTGCATGTTAATAGTCAGTTAGGTCTATCTAAGAGCATGAGGCTGAACTTCAACTTTTCCTTCAGGAAATGCACAGGTCATAAGAGAATCAAGTAAATTAGAAGTGATTATTAGGAGAGAAGCACAGTTTTTCAGGGAACTATCATGAAAGGGAAAATAAAATATATGTTCATACTTCACAAGGGCTTTCTTGAAGACATGATTTCCTACCTAAAAGATACACAGAATTCTGCAGCCATGGACCTAGAGGCAAAGTCAGAACATAATTTGTGAGTATCCACAGAACAATGAAGTCAGAGGTACTCTTTACCCAGAGCAGAAAAAATGTGGACAGACAGATGTAAAAATCTCTGAATTCTAAAGCCTTCTTAGATTTACTTTTCTGCTTAATGACACTATATCTAAAGAAAAAACAAACATTTTTGTATATATTTATCATTTCATATTTACCAAAGAACTCTCATTTTAATTGAAAATATAAAGGCATTGAACTCAAATAAGAGGAAAAAATGTCACTGAGAATATAAAATTGTAACAAGAGCTCATGGTTGCAAAGATATTTTTTTTCCTATTCTGGCAAAATTTATTGGCAGAACTAACTCCAAGTCCTACTTCCTGGAACAGGCAATTTCCCCCACAATCTTCACCCTCAGCATAATCAAAAGCAAGAAAGGGGTTAGAGATAAAATAAATGATATCTGACCCTTTCTTTCCAAATCATTATTGTCAGAGATGCACAGGATGATGCCAGATGCTGGGCTCAGGACTGGCCCCGGGCCTCCACAGTCCGTCAGGTGAGCTGGCTGCTCCATGGCACTTGCACTCTTGAGACTTGGAGAACTGGTAAAGTCAGCAGGGTCCAAATATTCATATAATTGTCCACTTTAATGGTCACATGCTCCTGCTTCCCAGTATTTATATTCCACCAACACTCCTTTTATATAGTTTATGAATTTATTAAACTCATGATTGTCTTCATGGAGTTTTCCCTTCATCTCAGATTCTTGTTCCTGGGTTTTTCTTATTAATATGTTTCGATTATATATATATATATATATATATATAAATTTTTTTTAGAATTATTTTTTTTATTTTATTTATTTTTGTATGTGTATGAGTGTACTGTCTGCATGTAGGTCTGTGCACCCGTGTCGTGCAGTGCCACGGAGGTCAGAAGAGGGTGTCGGATTCCTCTGGAACTGGAGTTCTCCTGGAATTGAAGTTACAGACGGTTCTTAGCCGCCATGTGGGTGCTGGGGATCGAACCCGGGTCCTCTGCAAGAGACAGTCGATGCTCTATAAATGCTAGGCTATCTCGTCCAGCGCCCAATAATATACTGAAGACATATGGATATAGATTAATATGTCATTCATAGTAATATCTATCATATAATATATATACAATTAGCGAATATTCTCCAGCAATATTCATTGTGCCATTTAAGTTCAAGTAAATGTAAATCTTGGTATCCTGTGAAACCAGGCCCTACTAGGAATTTAGCTAAGAATCAAATGAAGGTTCACTGAGCAGAAAGCCAGGTACTAGCCACAACCCAGGGGTAGAAATCTAAGCTAAGTCCCCAATGGCATCAAAAGCTCTTAGAGAGGGGGCTGGAGAGATGGCACATTGATTAGGAATACTGACTACTCATGCAAAGGACTCGGGTTAGGTTCTTAGAACCCACAGCTCAGCTAACACCTGTCCATAACTGCACTTCCAAGGGATCCAATGCCCCCTTCTGACCTCTGCAAGCATTGCACGACATGGGTGCACTTACATACATGCAGACAATGCACTCAAACTCTTAAAATAAGAGTAATAAAATATTTTTAAAAAGTTCCAACGCATTGCAAACCAAGAAGGGACAGACCCTATAGAAAGAAAATGAAATAATACAAGAAATTGAGAGTTTGGCTGGGTCAGGATAGATGTTTATCAATGAACAACAGACAGAAAATGCTAACAATGTGCTAAAATTATCTCAATGCATTTAAGTCCAAAGCTAGAAATAGTCAGACATAAAAGAAAACCAAGAAATAAAATTAAAGTCAAAACAAGCCAGAATGTCAATAGAACCATTACATAAGAATAAATGCATAAGGAGGGGGACAGTACTAGAAACTACGTTGTTTCCCTTACTACAGATGGAATGGTGCTTTCTGTCATAGGACCAGGACATGAACAATTGCTGGAGCTGGATCTTTCAGGAAATAATAGAAGTGACACTTCCATAAAAGGAAATAAGGTCAACAATTGACAAGTGGGACCTTATTAAACTAAAAAGTTTCTGTAAAGCAAAAGAAACAATCAAAGAAGTGAAGAGAAAACCCACAGAGTTGGGGGAAACCTTCACCAGTGATATATCTGACAGTGCATTAACATCCAGAATATATAAACCACTCAAAAAACAAAAGAGCAAAAAACAAATGACTCACTAGAAATATGGAGTAAAGAGCTGAACAGAGACTTCACAATGAAAAAGTAAAGATGGCTGAGAAACATCTTAAATACTGTTCAACGTTGCTAATAATTAAGGAAAGGCAAATTAAAACCACCTTAAGGTGCTGGAGAGACAGCCTAGTGGTTAAGAGCACCGACGCTCTTGCAGAAGACCCGGGTTCGATCCCCAGCACCCACATGGCGGCTAAGAGTTCTCCAATTCCAGGAGAACTCCAGTTCCAGGGGAATCCGAGACCACCTTCTGACCTCCGCGGCATTGCACGACACGGGTGCACAGACCTGCATGCAGACAGTACATTCTTTTTGTTTTGTTTTGTTTTAATTTTTTTTTTAATTTTATTTATTTCCGTATGTGTATGAATGTATTGTTTGCATGCAAGTCTGTGCACCCGTGACGTGCAATGCCGCGGAGGTCAGAAGAGGGCGTCGGACTCCCCTGGAACTAGAGTTCTCCTGGAATTGGAGTTTCAGACGGTTTTTGGCCGCCATGTGGGTGCTGGGGATCGAACCCGGGTCCTCTGCAAGAGCGGTCGGCGCTCTTAACCGCTAGGCCATCGCTCCAGCCCCAGACAGTACATTCTTACACATACAGAAATAAATAAATTAAAAAAAAATTAAAAAAAAAAAACCACCTTAAGATTTCATCTTATGGGACTTGAGAGATGGCCTAGCAGTTAAGAGTGCCGACTGCCCTTGCAGAGGACCCGGATTCGATCCCTAGCACCCACATGGTGGCTGAGAACCATATTTAACTCCAGTTCCAGGGGAATCTTACACCTTCTTCTGACCTCCACGGCATTGCACAACACAGGTGCACAAACCTACATGCAGACAGTATATTCATACACATACAAAAATAAAAAAATAAAAATAATATATTTAAAAAGATTTCATCTTACTCATTAGCTATGATCAAGCAAACAAAGGATATCAAATACTGGAGAGTTTGTGGGGAAAGGGGAACACTCATCCACTGCTGGTGGGAATGCAAACTCGTGCAAGCCTTATGGAAAGCAGTGTGAGAACACATAAGACTACCACCTGACCCAGTCATACCACTCCTGGGTATGTACCACAAGACTCATCCTATTGCAGAGATACATGCACAGCTATGTTTGTAGCTCTCATCACAATAGGGAAGAGCTGGAAGAAACCTAAGTGTCCCTCAACCAATGAGTGGATAAAGAAAATGTGGTATATCTACACAATGCAGTTCTAAGCAATGATAAAGAAAGATGGCATCATGAAATTTTCAGATAAATGGATGGAACTATAAGCCATTATGCTAAGTGAAAATAACACAGTCCCAAAAAATAAACAACAAATGGTGTCCTTCATTTGTGGATCCTAGCACCAAATCTCTATTTATAAAGCAAATTGAATAATTCTTTTTTTCTTTCTTTTTCAGTAGATATAATACCTGATGTTATTCACAAACTTGATATGTAAAGTAATATTTTTCCTTACCTGCATACAACTCTGTTGTCAAAATATGAATCCCTAAACATGTTTTGGAATTTTCAGATGGCATAGTTTGGGTATATGTGTAATATATATTGCTCTAAAACATGAACATATGTATATGTATATGTTCATGTTTTAGAGCGATACAAACTGGAAGGAACTATAACAACAAAAAAGACTAGGTCAAAGAACACATTGAAGCAGTAAACTGAAAAAACATTAAACTTCTTCTTTGATTAAAAAAAAAATTGAGAAAAAGATGAAAGACATGTATGGCAGATGCATGAGCTCTGGCGGGGTGGGGGGCATTAGAGAGGAAATGGGTCTAGATTTGATTAAAAAATGTTGTATGAAATTGTCAAAACTTCTATTAAAACGTAAGCAAAAAATAAAAAACGATCAGGTGTGCCAGGCAGTGACATAAGGCTTCTGTACACAGCATTCTGCCACATTGTTAAGGTTGTACCCCTGAAGTATGTGAGATTGTGTCTTCTTTTTTTTTTTTTTATTTTTGGTCTTTTTAAGACTGGGTCTCCCTATAGCCCCAGCTGGCCTGGAACTCACTCTGTAGACCAGGCTTGCCTTGAACTCACAGACAGCTAGGATTAAAGGCATGTGGCACCATGCCCCAGCTTTATGTCTTCTTATTTTACTGATAAACCTTATGTGAAGGGCTCAAAGATGTTCAGATACCCAGTTTCAGTCCCACTAGTGATGCAACCAGGAGCTGACTAGGATGTCAGAGCCCTGATTATGTCAAGTCCTTGACCACTAATTCTGTCACAAAGGCAATGTTCTTTCAGTTTCATATGATTTGGTAGACATGCTTGTCTAGGGAACACATAGACACAGTGGGATAGTTTGGCTCATCCCTGGAGAAATATAAATAGACAACTAAAATACACACCTTGGTTTCAGTAAAGGGTCCCTGAGCCAGCTGCTGAATATACTGAGAAGATGTTGAAGAACAGGGCTTATTACTTTTTAAAAATATTTGTATCTTTTCTTTGAAAGTATAATACAAGTTTACCACATTAGAACTCCAAATCCTACCCTATAAGTTAAGGAATATGCTCAGTACCAGAACTGACAGTAAAGCAACTAATTTGAATCATTGTGACTTAGATAAAATAAAAATGAATACGTCTTTGATTTCCAGAGTGAGTCTGCATGTTTGCTGATAGGCTCTATTGAAGAAACTCCCAAGAGAGAATAATCTATCTACAGTTCCTGTATCTCTTTTCATTTCTCTTGAGTCCATTTGTATAACGTCAGGATCTCGGACTCTAGTTAATGACCTGGTAGTCTATTCTTAATGTGGTATTTCAGAATAATTATTCTCAGCATTTATTCCACAACTGCTGCATGCTATGATGAAAGTTGATTCTGTTGGGTTTGAAAAAGCACTAAAGGTTAAAGACTTAAATGGCTAATCATCTACCAAAGATAAAAATCAGAGAGAGGCTGTAATTAAGACGAATACATCTAAATATCTCTTGCACCTTAGAATCTTTGATATTTTTTTCTTCTCCACATAGCCAATATTAGTCACAGTAGCAGAAATGATAATAATGATAATATCATAATAAAGAAAATATCGGTGTTTAATTATAAAAGACCTGAAATAGACCACTATATGAAATTAACTGCCCCAGGGCTTCCAAGCAATTTAACTGAGCTACTGTTGATATTGGAATTTTAACCTTTTAACTAGTGATTGACAGCCTGATTCCAGAAAGTGTAATATTTATAGATTCCATTACAAATCGTGTTACCTCAATATTCTGACAGAGGAAAAGCATTCAGAGTCCCTGTGTTTCCAAGGTGGAGACTGGAATTAGACACTTGCTTTATGTATGTCCCAATCTGAAGGGAGGCAGGTCCCCCACTTGACTATTCAGTTGGCAGATGCCATGCAAGTGAGCTGATTTGTAGATTCCCCACAATTTACACAAGTCTCTAGTGCACTGGCATGAAAACATCCCCCTTAGCTACTATGATCAGGAATTCCTTAAAAGTTCAGCCATAATTATCACTTTTCTTTCCTTGAGTCTTCCATAATAAGCCCATTTGCTCTTGATAAAGTGCTGTCTTGAAGGCTGTAGTACCATCTGTTGCTGTGTATTACCCAGACTTGGTTTCAGAACCAGAACATGGAGGGGATATTACAGGGTCTTTATAAGCATTTGGCTTGCACTCCGTGGAGCTCTGCAGTCTCAGCACAGCTGTGTCTCCATGCTGGATGCTGGATTTGGTAGTTCCTGGGCAGCAAGTCTGCAGGCGACTGTCATGAGCAGGCTGCAGCCCTGTAGGCTAAGATCCATGAGGACCAAGGCAAGCCTACCTTTGTTCTTGCTGTTTCTGACTCTGGTGACACATCTGTCCTACAGACATCAGAGCCCTTTGTCACAAAGTGAAATATGCCTGTTTAGCAAAAGACACTTGAAGCTGAAGGAAACTCCAGACAGAGGAAAGCTGTGGCTCAGAGGCTGCTGGTGCCAATGAAGGAGTTAGCAGATCTGCAAAGGCCTGTCAGTCATGAATTGCTGCTGTCTTTCTGCCTTCTAAATCCTGTAACAATCTCTTTTTTGTCCCATTGTAACAGAAAACTGACAGGAAAGAAAATTCTGTGTGACACAGAATCAGTAAACAGGTTATGGAGCTTCTACTCTATACAATAGCCCATAAACCATGCTGGCTTGTAATTATGTAATGATAGCAGTTAAAATGTGTCACATATTTGATTCTGTGGGTAGGCCATGTGATGATAGCTACACGATCTAGGATATGCTTTCATGTACTTGGTCTAAGCTGAGTGACTGCCAATGGGCTTCAAAAAATGCCAACTGGGGCTGGAGAGATAGTTAAGAGCACCGACTGCTCTTGCAGAAGACCCAGGTTCAATCCCCAGCACCCACATGGCGGCTAAGAACCGTCTGTAACTCCAATTCCAGGAGAACTCTAGTTCCAGGGGAATCTGAGACCCTCTTCTGACCTCCACGGCATTGCACGGCACGGGTGCACAAACCTACATGTAGACAGTACATTCATACAAAAAAAAATACAAAAATAAATAAAATTTAAAAAAATGCCAACTGTGTTCTTGTATTGTGAATTTCTAGACAGGTTCTAGAACTAACCTACCATTTATTTTCAGACTATGGATTTTTGATATATGATGGTGGGCATGTATACATATTTTAGAGTAACATAAAGTTAAAATGGAAAAAGGAATCAAGAAATATGAAATGGAAATAACACACAGTTTGTTTTCAGAAGATACAATTTTAGTACAGGTGCAATGTATCAGGCTGGTATAACTTAGCCTTTCCGGTGCTTAATGACCATACTTAATATCCATACCAATTTGGCTGAGGGACCTAAGGGATAACTTTGTTCCTTGCCCTCGGAGGTCAACTGAGTCTCAGGGGACTATGCATGGGGGATTCTCTTGAAATGTCCTGTAAATGTGAGTCACCAGTCTTCCTGGAGAGCTTGGAGATCCACTAATGAAGACTTCAGCCAGTGTCCAAGTCCATAAAGAGGAAAGTCGGCTCATTCCTTCAAAAGGGAAGTCCTGGGTCTGGAAGAACCTGTTATTTTGTCTCAAAGGGGTTTGGAACTGGTAAATGAAAAAAGCAAGAGGAGCCAGGAGCTCCCCACCTCGAAAAAAAAACCCTGAATGACCTGAGGGCAGATCCTCAACACCTTGAGAAACAAAAACTCTTGGTTAAAATGGTTTGTATGGACTTAAAGCAATCTGAAACCGAAAGGTATTACCAGAAATAAAACCAGTAAGGTTGAAAGAATTGTACTTTAGATTAAAGACTGAGATCTTGGTATATTAGACAAAAAGAAAAAAAAAAAAGAGGAGCATGTGTTTACCCTGTCTTCACTTTCTTACTGGCAAGTTGGCTCTCTATCGGTGGCTGCAACTGCTTTGAAGACATGAAGCACCAAGTTTTTAATCCTTCCAATATGGACTGAAGGATGTCTCTTCCAAGAATCCTCCAAACTTCAATTACCCAGGATGGGGGCTAACTGAAGATTACCCAGCTGGGGACTAAGGAAGCTAAGGATTCCAACCCTCCTTCAGAGGAGAACACAATTGTGGACACCCAGGACTGGTCATGCAGGCCAGTCAGGAAAGATTAAGACAAGACACCGCTGCTGATTTCCTTTGGGTGGGACAGGGCAGGGATGGATTGGTTTGTCTGGCAAGGAGGGAAAACTCGAGCACTTCTTTAAGGAAAATATAACATCTTTTTAGCAAAAAAAAGAAAGGAAAGAAAGAAAAAGGAAAAGAAAGAAGAAAGAAAGAAGAAAGGAAAGAAAGGAAAGAAAGAAAAGAAAGTCCTCAAACTCAGGTGATATGTGTAATGTATTGTATGGGTATGTATATATTTGTATTGTATGTATATATATTTGGTGATTATATAATAATACATAATATATATATATATAATATATATAATATATATATAAAAAACAATAAAATGAAGAACAACAAACAACAAAAAGAAAACAAGGTGGGGCGGGAAAGACTGAAATAAGGAAACCGTTTTATTCTGCCCAAAACAATAACCTCTGCTTGGGAAAAAAAAAAAAAAAAACTCTGGAAAGACTCAGAAAAAGATGCAAAACATGTATGGCAGAGTGCAGGAACTCAGGTGGGGTGGGGGGCATGGAAAGGGAAGTGGCTATAAATTCAATTGAGAAATGATCTATGGTGTATGGAAATAGTTTAATAACAATAATAAATTTTTAAAAATCATAAAAATACCTATAGAGGGTATGGAAATGTCCCAGTAGTTAAGACCACTCTCTGCTCTTGAGTCTCAGAATTGGATTCTCAAGCATCCACAAGGCTGCTCATAACCATCTGTAAGGCCAGTTCAAGAGGATCCGATGTCCTCTCTTGGCCTCTGTGACCACCAGGCACACATATGGGGCATATTCACACATGCAGGGAAAATGTTCACTCACATAAAATAAATATTTTAAAAATATTCCTACAAACACTCTGAATGTGGTTACCATTATGGTGATAGTGGTTTCTGTGTATTAGCAAAAATTATATAATTGGTGTTATTAGAATGTGGTTTTTAAGTCTGATAGAGAATGCAGCCAGGCATCTCATAACCATGGGCTGCGTTCTGAGGAACATGCAGATCAATGAAGGTCATTGCCATGAAGCTCTCCCAGATGGATTGCCTCAAACTTAGAGAGTGCAGGTCACTGCTGACTGTGGCCTCTTGATCCAAAGCAGAGGAAAAGACAAATAGGCACATCTTCTGATAGCACAGCATGACACACAAATTCAGGGTTAGCATGTTTCCTTTTGAAGTAAAAGATGCCATGGAGCCTGCAAAACCATGATAAACACAGCATAGTTACTATAAAACCAGTAACATCATTGGTCATTATCATTATAAAATCACTGTTGTATATAATTACATGTGCTCTACATCTATTACTGACAGCACTGTATGTTTATCTATGTCAATATGTGTGCATTGTACTGCACCTTGATGTTATATTGGTGAACAGTCACGAAGAAATATAATTTTCTAATTCATCTTACTTTTATGGGTCCACAAATGTCATGTGTCCACCAAAGTTTGAAATACCACATTGTATGCCAATAGATAAATGACAGAAGAAAAAAAATAAACAAAGGAAGAATGGAGTGCTTCTAAATTCATGTGACACTGTAAGAACAACCCAGTAGTGAACAGCCTACTAAGCACCCAAGTTTTTATTTTCACTCAATATTTCCCTGAAAATAAAGCTACAAATTTTAGAGAAGTACTAAAATCACACATAAATAAGAAAATGCACATGATAAGCTAAAAGCTTCTTGTGCCAGGAAGTATAGAAGCTGTTCAAGAATAGCAGGTGCATGTAGATTTAGTTTGAAACCTACACTATAAGCAAATGTCAAACAATGTGAAAATTAGAATAAAACTGAATTATGTAATTGTTACTTAAAATGTTACCATTAATTGTTTTAATATCTATTTTCTTACCTCAGTGTTTTTCACAATGTCATATGGTACATTTTGATCATATTAGCCCCTACTCTCAGTTATTCCAAGATACACACCCCTTCCCTGCCCAGCCAGATTTGTACTTTCACTTCTACATCACCACAGCTAATTTGTGCTCTTGCCTGTGGGGTCATCCAGTAAGGCATGGTGTCTCTATGAGGGGCCCCATAGTTAAAGAAAACTGACTCTCCTTCTTTGAGCAGCTCTCAGTTGCCCAAAGCTCCTCAACTAGTGGGGGCTTCAGACTCATTTTACCCCTCAATGCGGGGATTTCTACTTGTTTGAAAATTGTGCAGGGCTTCTGCATGCTGTAACAATTACCATGAGTTCACATGTACAATATTCTGTTGTATCTGGAAAACACCATTTCCTTCGCTGGTACCTTTACTGGGGGCCAAGAACCTGTGGCTAGACAGGGTCTAGCAGAGAACCTAATACTAAATGGACAGAGCCTTAAACCAGTTGCTAATAAATTACTGTTATACCAGTATATTCTTGCATCTCACAATCCTCATTAGAGAAGATTCACCCAGGTACAGAGAACAAGAGACTGCAGAATTCTCAGACCTTGTTGGGTGGGACATCTATATCACACCCTCCCTTACCAAGGCCCTGAGAAGAGGGTGTGGGAGGATGGCAAGAAGAAAAGCCAATGAATGACTGTCATTCATTATTTTCTAATCACACAAGTCCATAAAGAATTGAGAAAAAAAGGGAAATTACATAAGAGAATGAGAGCTTATCTATGGGGAAAGAGCCACATAATTGCTAAATTATCCCAATTTGATTCTGTATCACTGAAATGTCATCATTTTGAATCAGCAGAAATTCCTAAGATGTTAAAAAAGATCCTGTGTCCTAAGGGGTCATTTACCAAGTTACTGACCCTATAGGATTCCCCTGGATAGATATTTTTATGAACTTATATTTCATTTCTATTTTTGGTCCCCGGTGTACTTGTTCTGCATTTCCAGATGTTTTTAACAAGATGCAAAATATCCAACTGACAAAAGAAATGTGGCCTGTTATTTATAAGGAGCGTGAGCTTTGAGAAATGATATCAGTGTATCAGCAACCTGAGGCCTCGGAGAGGCTGAGTGATTGGGAGTGTGTTTAACCCCATGCCGGGTTTTTTCTTTTTCTCTCCTTTGCTTTTTCACCCTGGCAATTTCTACTTAGGTATTACAAAATGTATTGCAGAGGAGGTTTTGCTGATCTCAGGGTTCTGCACAGGCTATTGGCAGACTGCAAATCACTGGTACTTTGCAGCCACCCAGAAGTCCCTGACTGCCCACCGTGATGGACAGACCCCCAAAAACCTTCCATGCTCACTCTAGATTCTCAATAGCTTTCTGCTTCTCACTTTTTGACCCATGTTTGTGCCTGGTGAGGCAATTCTGGGGCAGATTTCTTTTCTTGCTATCTACTCTCTCTTGTAATTTCTTTATTTCTAACATTTGCTTGTGGCATAGAGAAAAACATATTGTCTCCTTACCATCAGTATTAACAAAAGAAATCAAGGCTTAACAATGTACCAGCAGCTAGAGATCAGGTAATTGGGGGAAAGGTGTCTTCCTTGTGTCTTAATATTGCTTTAATAGGTTAGAGAATGAAATAATTGAGTTCAATCTGTTCCCCTCCAGTGATATGATACAAAATTGTATTTCAGAGGAACACATTACAATAGTGAATACTGAGTTGCTGAAAATTAATCTCTTTATGGAAGGTGCTATTTTCAATGAACAAAGAATTCCTAAATCCTCATATGCTATTTGAAAATCTAGCTTGATTTTATCAAATGTGATCTATAGAGAAGCTTTTAAGATGTTCATGTCAGCCTTTGAGACTTAGAAAGACCCAGAAATACAACGTTCACTGCTTCAGATACATTTTGCATACATAACCTTGAAAGATTAATCTTTTGAAGACACTTATTTTATCACAGCATTGTAGTTCATATCTTTCAGCTGACCTCTTTTTTACTTTTTATTCAAAGCTAACATAACTTACTTGCCTATGCTGAGCTGCCCTGATGCATCAGGAGTGGCCATGCCCTAGCCCTCCCTCCAACCCCAACAGATTTCACCTTGCTGTTTCACTTATGTGACTACTCAGCTCTCACTTAGAATGTTCCTTTTTATAAAATCTGCTTTACATTAACCTGCAATAAAAATCAAATTATTGTATGCAAAACGTTATGCTCTAAGAATCTTGGTTCCTCTAGGAAGCCCAGAAACTATAGGCATGACTGTGCTCCTGCACAAATGAGAGTGATAAGTTCACACACAGCAGGTCTGAGGTTCCAGTACAGACTGAGTATTTGGAGTCACACTTCAACCATGCAGTATTCTTCAGGAATGTCAGCACTTGGGGGCCAGAACATTGAGGTGGACCCTTAGGATGCATGGGGAGGGGGAAGAAACCATTTAATGAAACAGAAGTAGGTGTCCATACACAGGAAACCATAAGCACTTTCTATCTACTTTATGCCTAATGTAAGAATTAAAGCAATAATTCATGTGAATGTCCTTTACAGAATTCTGCAAATACACAACACCCAATGCTATTTGTATAATTATTGTTGCTGCTCTTTATGCCTCTGTCATGAGGATTTTACTGAGAATTCATGTTTTCTCATGTTGTTATTAGCTCTTCATTTAAATTCATCTTCTATAATGCATTGAATTCCTTGACATTCTGCCTTTTAAACTGCCAGCCACTGCCTTCCGTGCTCTGAATAAATCACTGGGAAGCTTGGTTTGGAAGCTGGATAATCACAGATGCACAAGTGAATAGAAATAGTGAAAGGACACAAGGCTCAAATTTTGGAAAATATGAGTGGCTCTGGGTTGATGATGCCCTGACTATGTGATGGTGGGATGTGAGGGTTGGAGAATAAAAGAAGAATCAGCCCATTAGGTTCTTGAGAGCCACACCACACAGGCTCTACTCACCTGTGAGAAATGTGTAATTAAGGAGAGATTTAATTATCTATCACTGCTGTATAAAGCTTTTCCTCTATTACTCAAGGTCTTCATCTTTAAAGTACAAATGATAGTACCTGCTTTTCATGGTTTATCTACTGATTAGAGTTAGTGCATATGATGAACACACCAGGACAGAATGTGAACATGAACTGTGACTCTTAAGACAGAGTGATTCTCTAACACAATGCTGTTAATTTCCTTTGAGATAATCTGGAAGAACTTATGGATATAAATCCATTAATTTATATTCTTTTGTATATCATGCTCATCATCTGGGAGAGGCTAGAATGTTTTCCCTTCAGCCATCTGGTAACTACAGGGGCAATCTTAGCTTTATATAGGAGCAAATATAGAGCCCCCCAAAAAGAAAAAGAGAAGAAAGCAGGTGGGCTTGGAGCTTTTGGTCCAAAAAATAGTGTCATGGGAACTCTTGTGGCTATTTTGCTCTGCTTATGTACCTCAGGATGGAAGCTAAAAGTGTCAGCAATAGAGAAATGGCTTCAAGTAATTAAAATAAGCAGCCAACACCTATACTGTCCAGGCAGATGACAAGAAGAAAGGGGCAGATCATCCTTATAAACTGTTACCTATTCATGACTCTACTCCATGCAGATACAGGTGGAATATTCACAAGCTTATTCCTGGAAATGGTAGTCATCTACCATTAGGGAAGTGCAATGGGGCACCTGGAAGCTTCCCTTCCATCCCTTGGGTGATGCACTGAATGTCTAGTATGAATCAGATGTTCATACCCTCTATGTGATTACAACAAATCCCCAAATGCCTTGGAAACCATGTGAAGAGCACGGACGGACGTCCAGTGTCCTTTGCCGTAAGTCCTGCTATCCTGGAGGCATCAGGGGTGACAGGATTTTGGCAAACATCCAGGGGCGATGTTGACTTCACATCTATTGTATTGACTAGGTTTTATGTTGCTGCGACAAAAAAAAAATTGACAAAAATAGCTCAAGTTTGAATGAATTTATTTTGACACAACTTTCGAGGGTGTAGTCCCTCATAGTATGGGAACCTGATGGTGGGCTGATCACATTGCTAATGCAGCCAGAAAGAAAGAGATATGAATGCTAGCTCTTACCCCATTATCTTCTTTTTGTTTTTATTCAGTACAGGATTTCATCCCATTCATCCATTCATGTGCATGGTGGGCCTTTTGTTCTCAGGTAAACTTCTTTATGAACACAATCACAGGCACACTCATAGCTATTTCTCCCAGACGACTCTAAATGCAGCTGACAATGAGAAGTAATCATCAAACTATGTTGGGCTGTAGCACAACAAAGATGTCCCTTCAAGCTCTGCTGATACTGGTGAAGACCTAATGCAGAGCCTTAGCTCTACTCCAAGTCCAGAACTCAGGACCTTCTTCCCACCTTGCTACCAATGAAGATCAAGAAGATTTGATGGAGAGGTCTGGGACTTCAGCCAGGCCAGCCAGAACACAGGTGGGCTAAAGCCACAGGAGCCTGTGCATAGAGGTCAGGCACTTCAGCCAGGCATGTGCTTCTGTGCAGGTGGAGCTACTAAGCCAGCCAGAGCACAAGTGGCCTAGGGACTCCAGCACATAGAAGTTGGGGGCTTTAGGTGGGCCAGCAGGAGCACAGTTGGGCTAAAGCTGCAGAGGCCTGCACATAAATGCCAGGCAGATTAGAGGTCTGGCACTTCAGCCAGGAGGATTATTCACCAGGCCTGTGCAACTCTGCAGGTAGAGTTACCCAGCCAGCCAGAACACAGGTGGGCCAGAAGCCATGTGGTAACTGGGGTGCATAGAAGTTGGGGGGCTTCAGCCTGAACAACCAGAGCACAAGGCACCAGCACATAGGGTACCAGTGCACAGGCTAATGGAGATAAACTCCTGCACCCCGTCTGCCAAATGGAATTGTGGAGCAAGTGTCCAAGTGGGACTGCAGTAGTGATTCCAGGGCACAAGGCAATAAAAGAAACAGTGAACCTGACACAGCTCCAGTGCCTCAACACCAAGGCCCACAACTTACCTAGAGGAACAAGCTGGCAGGAAATGGAGTGAGCCCAGTGCTCAGCAGGGTAATGATCAGCTGTTATCTACCCAGTTTTTGGAGAACCTTCAGAAAAGAAAGGGAGCTGTGAGCTAGACCTTCCAATATATAATTAAAAGTGAAAGCCTGAAACCTAGAGAAGTCAACCCTCCATAAACAAGGAGAAAAAAATGAAGGCGTCTGAAGGAAGCAAGCAAAGAAAGCCTTCAACACAGCAAAGAAACAGTTGAGATTCACATCAGAATACAAACAAAAAAACAAATCCACATGCCAAAAACACAAGGAAAGAACAACATGGGGAAAATACAGAATAATTCCACAACAAACACTACCAACCCTATACAAGATTCCTACAATGAGATCTCCCTGGAGGTAACCCAGGACACAGATTTTAGAAGAAAATCATAGACTAGTCAAAGAAATCAAAGAATACAAAGAATAAATCAGAGAATTAAGGGAAGAGAATGAAAAACTCAGGGAGAGAATGACAAACTCCAAAAAGAACTAGAGGGAGAGAATGACAAACTCCAGAAGGAAATAGAAACATCAATAACATCCCATGCTGAAATAAAAAAGAAAACCAACCAGTGAAGCAAGGAACTCCAAGAAGAGATTGAGAAGCTACAAAAGGAGTGGAAATACTAAAGAAATCTCAGGATGAAATGAAAAAGGAAATTGAACACTCATCAAATCAACAGGAAAGATGGAAGAAAGCCTCAGAAGCAGACTGAGTGAAGCAGAAAATAGAATATCAAACCTGGAAGATATCAAGGAAAAACTAGAAAGCTCAAACAAAGGTTATGAAAATTAAAAAAAAAAGACAAGAGTGGAAAAATTGGGAAATGTGGGACACTATGAAAAGACCAAGCCTCCACAATATAGGGATAAAGGAAGGAGAAGAATATCAAGAAAATGGAATTGATCAGATATTCAACAGAATAATATATGAATATTTCCTCATACTAAAAACAGACAAACCTGTTTATAGCAATCCCAAAGTAATTGTTATACAGTTTTTAATTAAAGCTAATGTGGACAACAGCAATTTATATCACCAATTAATTCAGATGCATTACCGTTTTTATCAGCCCGCACAAAAGGTAAAGGTTCCTTGCCTCCAAACTGGGATATCTGCAGGAAGAGAGGTGATAAGGCCCTGCTGTTGAAGACCTGATATAAACATGGGAAAGATGTATGGAGACCACATTTGCAAGTATACAGATGGTCTCTGGAATGCCAGAGAGTGTTACCAAAGGCCACTAAACCAATACAGCAAATATAGGTCTCCTTGAGTCAAGCAAGACTCCTCCATCAGCACCAGCTACACCTCATCTGCCTGGAAATACTGTGCAGCAGTGGCAGCCATATGTCTGTATATCCCAAATCTAATTGGCAATTAGCTCTCTCCTTGGAGGAATAACCCACGGCTGATGCCACAAGCTTACATCCTCTAATGGTAAGGAGATGTTATAAGCCACACGAAGACCCTGTCATACTTAACAGAAGAAAATGTAATTCATGGATTAACATACCATCCAAACATCTGTGTCTATACCAAAGTAACCTACCATAACAATTAGTACTGTTTAAATATCTATATATCTAATTGTGTGTGCTTCATTAGTAGGATCAAAAGGCTATATATTATACTGTTTAAATAGCTATATATCTAATTGCATGTGCTTCATTAGTAGGATCGAAAGGTTATGCCTGGACAAGCTGTCAGCCCATGAAAGAAAACAGCCAGAATTGACTAGAGACCAAGACAACAGCTCCAGAGAAAGTAGACTGTTTTGCTTCTCATCCACCTATGCCCCTTTTCTAAGCCTAGGGAACAATCTGTGGAAGAGGGGGCATGGTAGAATGTAAGGGCTGCGATTGGGGTGAATCGTGAAACTACAACAATATAGACCGGACACTTATTTGATCAACTTGATTGAACATACAAGCCCCACCTGCTGGATGGTGGGACCCATGAGCTGTGTGGGTTTGGGCACAACTGCTCAAAAATTGGTTTTACTTGACGGATGCTTGTACTCACAGATTATCACTTATTGTTAAAAAAATGAAAACAAAACAAAACAAAAAACAGAGAAAGATGCAGAAAAGTTATGGCAGAATGCATGATCTGGGATGGGTAGGGGTGGGGAGGGGGGAATGGAAGGGGATATATGCCTGAACTGAATTGGAAAATGATGTATGAAATACACAAAGCATCAATAAAAAATAATTAAAAAAAGAATAATATTCCCTCTGGCTATTTGTACTAGCTAGATATTATTTATTTCTCCTCTTTCTTTTGGTCTAAGCCCCCCGCTCCATGCCTTCCCAATTGAAAATGTTACATTTTCCAGTTTTCCACATTCCTCCCTTGATAATACAGTCTCTTATGGTCTCACTTCTCTTGAGCTCCTTCTTTCCCTTTATCCCCAAATTTCTTTGTATCACCCTCCCTCCCCCTCTCATTTAAATATCCCCATTTTACCCATTTCCTAATACTATAGCTTTGAAATTATTCATGTTATAGCTTGAATGAGATGTTTACACATCAGATTACAGTGATTCTGTATTGTATAACTGTGCTGCTACATAACTAATCTATCACGTTTCTCTTTAGAAACTATTTTGAATACCAGTGCAATAAATAGTTTCATCTATTAAAAAAAAGACAAACCTGTACAAATACAAGAAGCACATAGAACACCAAATAGACAAGATCAGAAAATAAACCCCCATGCCATAGCATAGTTAAAACACTAGATGCTCAAAACAAAGACAAAATTCTGAAAGCCCCAAGAGAAAAACAAGTTACATACAAGTGAAAAACCCATTAGAATTAGAGCTGACTTTTCAGTGCAAACTATGGAAAGCAAGAAGAACATGGACTAAAATATTCCCAGTACTAAATAACTATAGATGCCAACCAAGGTTACTATACCCAGCAAAAATGTCAATTATAGTTGAAGGAGAAAGAAAAATCTTTCATGACATAAACAAGATGATAGAATACAAGTTCAGAAAACCAACCCCTCAGAGAATACTTGAAGCAATTCAAAGGACAGAGGAGAAGAGCAGCCGGCCCCAAGAACCTAGAAAGAGAAATTAATAAAAGCATAACTGTGGAAGTAGAAACCTAGATCAAAAATGCAAATTGATAATAAGGTGAAAGGAAGTGACACACATCTCTCAATTATAACCTTAAATATTACTGGACTAAATTCCCCAATCAAAAGACACAGACTGGGAGAATGGATTAGGAAACAGAACCCACTTATATGCTGTCTACAAGAAAACCAGCTCACACTCAAGGATAGGCACCAACTTAAGGTGAAAGGATGAGAAAAAATATATATTCCAAGCAAATGGTACCAAAAAGAAAGCAGGAGTTGCTATTTTAATATCAGACAAAAAAGACTTCAAAGTAAAAGTGATCAGAGGAGACAAAGAGGGCCATTACATCCTTATAAAAGGAACAATTAACCATGAAGATTTCACAAGCATGACTATGCACCAAACACTGGTGCCCTGAACTTTATAAGCACAATTCCGCAGGACTTCAAGGCACCAATTAATCTCAATGCATTAATAGTAGGAGGCTTCGATATCCCACTGAGCACTTCGAACAGGTAAACCAGACAAAAAGGAAACAGAAGGAAATCTGAAACGAACAATATGATACATCAAATGAACCTCACAGACATCTACTAAATATGCCACCCAAACACCAGAGAATAATACACTTTCTACTCAGAACCCCAGGGAACACTCTCCAAAATTGACCACATACTGGGACACAGAAAGAAAAAAAAAAAACAAAAAACAAAATTGAAATAATTTCATGCATTCTATCAGACCACATCACAATAAAGCTCAAAATCGACAACAGGATAAGCCCTACTATCTAGAAGAACACATGGAGACTAAAAAATAAACTTCTGAATAATGAATGGGTCAAGGAAGAAATAAAGAAATAAAAGCATTCCTTGAACTAAAGGAAAATGACAATACAACACAACAAAACCTAAAGGATACATTAAAAGCAGTCCTAAGAGGGAAATTTATATCCCTGGGTGCCTACATTAAAAAAAAAAATAAAAGAAAGAGCACAAATAAACAATCTAATACTGCAGCTAAAAGCACTTGAGAGACAACAAAAAATGAACCCTAACCCCAACAGACAGGAAGAAATCAAAAAAAGTAAACCAGAAATCAATGAAATAGAAACAAAGAAAGCAATACAAAAAAATCAATGAATCTAAAAGTTAGTTCTTTGAAAGGAAAAGCAAGATAAACAGATCTCTAGCCGAGTTAACTAAAAGAAAGAAAGAGCAACTCCAAATCAATAGAATTTGTAAGGAAAGGAGAAATACCACAATACACAATGACAAGATCCAGACAATCATATAGGAATATTTCAAAAATGTATACTCTACTAAATTTGAAAACGTAAGACAATGAATGAATATCTCAAATTCTGGGAATCACCAAAGCTTAACCAAGAAGAGATTGACAGCTTAAACAGACCCATAATACATGAAGAAATTGAAAGTGTAATAAGAAATCTCCCAACTAAAAAAAGTCCAGGCCTTGATGCTGTCACTTAAGAATTCTATAAAACCTTTAAAGAGGACATACAACCATTATTACTCAAAGGGTTAAGAAGGATATAAGCAAAGGGAAATCTCCCAAATTCCCTCTTTGAAGCCAGCATCACTCTACTACCAAAACCAGGCAAAGATACAACCAAAAAAGAGAACTATAGACCCATCTCATTAATGAGCATAGATTCAAAAATTCTCAGCAAAATACTTGCAAACCACATACAGACCCAGGTCAAAAATATCATCGTTCATGACCAAGTTGGATTCATTCCAGAGATGCAGGTACGGTTCACATATGAAAATCAATAAATATAAAACACATAAATGGATTGAAATACAAAAACCATACTGTCATCTCAAATGACTCAGAAAAATCTTTTGACAAAAATCCAACACCCCTTCATGTTTAAAGTCCTAGAGGGAATTGGAGAGGAGAGATCATTCCTCAATGTAATGCAAACCATATACAGCAATCCCACAGCCAATATCATCCTAAATGGAGAAAAGTTAGAACCATTCCCCCTAAAGGCTGGAACTCGGCAAGGCTGCCCCCTATCACCACTCCTCTTCCATATAGTGTTTGAAACACATGTTAGGGCAATAAGACAAGAAAGGGAAATTAAAGGAGTACTAATTGGAAAGGAGGAAGTCAAGCTATCACTTTTCACAGACGGTATGATTGTTTACCTAAGTGATGCTAAAAACTCCACCAGAAAACTCCTACAATAAAGAGTTTCAGTAAAGTGGCAGGATACAAAATTAACCTAGAAAAATCAGTAGCCTTTCTTTACACCAACAACAGGCAACTGAAGAAGGAATATAAGGAAACCTTCCTACTCACAATAGCCTCAAAACCAATAAAATACCTAGGAACAAATTTAACAAAAGACACCAAAGATTTCTACAACAAAATTTTATACCCCTGAAGAAGGAGGGCCAGGTGGGGTGGTGCATGCCTTTAATCCCAGCACTAGGGAGGCAAAGGCAGGTAGATATCTGTGAGTTCAAGGCCAGCCTGGTCTATAAAGTGAGTTCCAGGACAGCTGGTGTTACAGGGAGACCATGCTTCAAAAATACAAAAAAAAAATAAATAAATAAATAAAAAAATTTCAAGCCAGGCTTAGTGGTACATGCCTTTAATCCCAGCACTCAGGGGGCCGAGGCAGATGGATCTCTGTGAGTTCAAGGTCACCCTGGTCTACAGAGTTAGTTCTAGGCCAGCTGGGGCTACAGGGAGACCCTGTTTCAAATAAATACAAAACAATTCAAAATTTTCTTTTTTTTAACTTCAATAATAAGTTTTATTTACATTATAAGAATAAAAATGTTGTTCTGAGATCTTCTCAGTCCAGCTGACGTGCAGGAAGGTAGGTAGAAACTGGGTGCTTCAGCAAGGCTGATTGTTGATTGACTTAAACTAGTTAATCCGTTAATCAAGTTGTCTTTGGCTTAATTGGCTTTTGTGGCTGTGGGGGCAGAGTTATCCTTCCAGATGGTATAAAAGATAGAGCTGTGCGAGTCTTGAGATCTGAGATCTCCTGAGACCAGCTGAAGCGCAGGAAGGTAGGTAGGAACTGGGTGCTTCAGCAAGGCTGATTGTTGATTGACTTCATATAGTTAATCCGCTAATCCAGTTGTCTTTGGCTTCATTGGCTTTTGTGGCTGTGGGGGCAGAGTTATCCTCCCAGCTGGTATAAAAGGTAGGGTTGTCTGAGTCTTTTTTTCTGAGATCTCCCAAGAGCAGCTGAGGCAAGCACAGGAAGGTAGGTAGAAACTGGGTGCTTCAGCAAGGCTGATTGTTGATTGACTTAATCTAGTTAATCCGTTAATCCAGTTGTCTTTGGCTTAATTGGCTTTTGTGGCTGTGGGGGCAGAGTTATCCTCCCAGCTGGTATAAAAGGTAGGGTTGTGTGAGTCTTGAGATCTGAGATCTCCCAAGACCACCTGAAGCTCTGGTACCTGGGCGCAGGCTAAAGAGCATGCCCCCTCTCCCCACAAACTATGAAGGCATCTGAAGGAGGCAAGCAAAGCAAGCCTTCAACACAGTGAAGAGGCATTTAGGACTCACATTGGAATACAGGCAAGGAGAAGCCCATATGCCAGGAACTCGAAGCAGAGACAACAGAGGAAAGGGGCAGGATAATCCCACACCAAGCTCTACCAACCCTATGGAAGATTCCTACAGTGGGATTCCTCTGGGGATTCCCCAGGACACAGATATCAGAAACACAATTGGGAACATATTTAAAGAACTACAAGATTATAAAGAGCAAATCAAAAAACTAAGAAAAGAGAATGAATAACTCAAGAAGGACCTAGAGAGAGAGAATGACAAACTCCAGAAGGAACTGGAAACATTGAAAAGATCCCATGCTGAAAAAGATAAGGAAACCAACCAATGAAGCAAAGAGCTACAGGAAGAGATTGAGAAGCTCGAAAAAGAACTAGAAATACTAAAGAAATCAGAAGAGGAAATGAAAAAGGAAATCAAACACTCATCTAATCAAGAGGAAAGGAATGGAAAAAGCCTCAAAAGCAGAATGAAGGAAGCAGAACAAAGAATATCAGACCTGGAAGATAACACAGAACAACTAAAAACTTCACATAAAGATTATGAAAAATTTTAAAAGATTATGAAAATTTTTTAAATACACAAAAGTGGAACAACCAAGAACTGTGGACACTATGAAAAGATCAAACCTCTGCATGATAGGAATAGAGGAAGGAGAAGAATCCCAAGAGAATGGAATTGATCAGATCTTCAACAGAATAATAGATGAAAACTTCCCCAAACTAAAAAAAGACAAAAAATACAAATAAAAGAAACACATAGAACTCCAAAAGACAAGATCAGAAAAGAAATTCTCCACACCACATCATAGTTGAAAAGCTAGAACTATAAGGGGAAACCTGTCAGAATTACAACTGACTTCTCAATGCAAACTATGAAAGCAAGAAGAACCTGGAACAAAGCACTAAAGGATAATAGATGACAACCCAGGTTACTATACCCAGCAAAAGTGTCAATTATAGTTGAAGGAGAGAGAAAAACCTTCCATAACATAAACAAGTTGAAAGTATACATGTCCAGAAAACCAACCCTTTGTAAAATACTTGAAGCAATTCAAAGGACAGAAGAAAGGAGCAACCATCCCCAGGCACCTAGAAAGAGAAATCAATAAAAGCATAACTGCCAAAGTAGAAACCTAAACCAAAACACAAATGGATAATAAGGCAAAAGGAAGCAACACAAACCTATCTGTCATAACCTTAAAAGTTAATGGACTAAATTCCCCAATCAAAAGACATAGACTGAGAGATTGGATTAGGAATGAGAATCCGTCGATATGCTGTCTACAAGAAACACATCTTACCTTCAAGGACAGGCATCACCTTAAAGTGAAAGGATGGAAAAAAATATTCCATGATTAATGATATTGAACAAAATTTTCAAGCCAGGCTTTAGTAGTACATGGCTTTCACCCCAGCACTTGGGAGGCAGAGATGTGGAGATGTCTGTGAAATGGAGGCCAGTGAGATCCAACCAGGGCTACAGAGAGATCCTGTTTCAAAAAAATAAAATTTCCAATTTTCCTACCTGCTAAATATATTCAAATTATTTCAATTGATGAACCCAGGTTCTTGGACTGAAAACGGGAATGAGAAGGTGTGTTGCTGAGGGTAGTCATGTGACAATAAATGATACTCAGAGGATGGAAGCAATCTCATTTGTCACAATATTAATTGACTTTTTAAAAATTTTTATTTATTTTTTATGTGTATGAATGAACTGTCTGCATGTAGGTTTGTGCACTTGTGTCGTGCAATGCTGCGGAGGTCAGAAGAGGGTGTCGGAACTCCCTTGGAACTGGAGTTCTCCTGGAATTGGAGTTACGGATGGTTTTCATCCGCCATATGGGTGCTGGGGATCAAACCCTGGTCCTCTGCAAGAGCAGTCAATGCTCTTGACTGCTAGGCCATCTCTCCAAACCCAAATATTAATTGACTTTTAAATTTATAGTAATTATTTCATGATATTAACCTGTGTTGAATAAATGTGCTTTATGAATTTAAATACTGATCAAATAAACCATGTTCATTTTATGACAGCTACTTCTCTGGGAATATTCACATGCACTGTCATCTAATCTTCAATTTATTTGTTTTTCTGTTTCCTTACTTGAAATTGTATATATAAATGGAGTTAAGTAAAGTAGTCCTTAGTAATCACGCAACTATAAATATGCATATTTTAGCTTTTGGATCCATCTGGTCCTTGGATTTCAGTCCTTGAAAAATCACTTCAACAGTGTTCAACAGAACTGTGACATGTTACATGGATTACAATCAAAACATAGATTATGAGAGGAGGAGAGACACAGCAGATGCCAGAAATCTTGAGCCAACCAGGAATCCGATGATAACAACCATAACAGACTGAGTAGATGGTCCAAGAAGAAAGATAGGTAGTTGAACATTCAGCTCCAAGAGATGCCAGAAAGCACTTGCTCCTGCTAGACTAGGAAGAGAATGGGTGTTCTGACTCCTACTAGAAGACTGGGTAGGCATTCTCAATGTTGGAATGATGTGAAGAGGGGAGGTGACTGCTGTGTACAAGTTTCAAGACAGGGCTTAAATCAGGACTTCAAGGACAGCAGGGGAAGAAAGAGGAATTATGAATAAAGAATATGCTACAGTGCTGCACCAGTTTAGAAAGAGATGCAGAGGCTGAGGAGAGCTCAAGGCTGAGGAGAGCTCAGCAGTTAAAAGCACTTGCTTATCTTGCAGAGGACCCAGGTTCAGTTCTTAGCACCCACTTGGGGGGCTCACAGCCTTTTATAACTCCAGCTCCAGGAAGCCAATTCTCTGTGGGATGCTCCAAGTAGATGGGACAGATACATACACTGAGATTCGCACACATACAGGGTAAATATGCAAATAATCCAAGCATGTTTTAAAATTAAAAAGAAAAGGATTTCTCTTAGCTTATGTTACATTGCATATGATCCACACAGAGCAAATGGAGCTGTAATCAACACAGTGACAGTGAGAACAAGACACACAGGAACTGCTCTCATAATGGTCTCTGTTTTGTTTGGATGAAGGTGTTCTCATAGAACATGGGTCAGGGCAAGCACCCTGTGTTCAGTTTAATACAAGAACCATGTGTACTTAGCATGTGTCAACACATCACCTGGACCAGGATACCAAACCAGTGACCAGATCTCACAAAATATTTTCAGCTTCCCCAGGAAGACAGACAAAAACGAGATGTGTGACCTAACACACACACAGGCCAGAGTAAGTGGCCTCCATGGGAAAGGAAGACCCGGGCTGAGAAGGATGCTCTGGGGAGGTGACATATTGAGTTCCCTGCACATGCCACCCACCCTCAGCCACTGTTCCTCATCGCTGCCTCATGTGCAGTTGCAAGTTCATTCCAGGATTCATACTGGGCTGACAGATAGATGTAGGTGTTGGATGATAAGCTAATCTAGAGGAATTTGGGACCCCAACAATTTTCTAAAATTCTACAGCTAAATTAATGTGACATAAAGGAGTGGTTGACATTTATATCAAGTCTAGATTTATATCTTCTGGTGAGTCCAGGTGGAAAATTGTGTACAGTGTAAGACTTCATTGAACAGCCAGATGCTGCATCTGAACTAAGATTTTTATGGGTCAATAAATAACCCAGACCTATAGAAGTTGGGTGTTAAGAGAAATACTATAATTTCTTCTAGAAGATAAGAAAACAGCTGGTTGGTTTTCACTTTAAGAAATGAAAAAAAAAACTTTTGTATGTTTTTTTTTTCTGAAAAAAGTCAAATAAAAGCACATCAGCACAGTTGAAAATCCTGAGAATATTAGTCTTATCCATCAAATGACAGAACCACAGACCTTTGACTTTCTGCATCATTGATCTAATGGGGCACAGAGTAGCTTAGTTTCTCTGAGGCCACGTTTTGAGTCTTTGCAGGGTCTATCTGTCTAGCGGGAATTTGGGGTTAATGTGAGTGCATTTAAGAAGAATGGCAAGGGGAATCACAGATGGGTAGTAAGGATCTGAGTAATATGTTTTATTTTCCCTCCTGTTTTCGTGGTGGAGATTTAAGTCTCTGGACTGCTTCTTTTTGTGCAACCCCCATGCCAATATCCATGGGCCTTGTCTATTGACAGCCACCCACTTTAGGACACAATGCTGCCTTTGTCTTCCATATTAGAATGCAGGCTGAATGGGGGTATTTTAACACAGGTACATGTGAGCTTAGGATAAATTAAAACAAGAGTAGGCACAGTGGCAGCTAAAAAAAAAAAAATGGAGATATTTCTATCTTCTGGAAGGACAAAAGCTTTAGATCACAACTCAAGACTGATTTTTCATTATGGATTTGTCTGTCAGTTCTTTGAAATTTTGATTTGTTTTGTTTAGCTTTTTGACACCATGTCTCCTGTAGCCCCACCAGGCCTCACTATGTAGACTTTACTATGTAGATGGGGCTGATCTCCATCTCCCTGAGATCTGCTTGCCTGATTGCATGGATCGAAGGTGTACAAAACCCCAGTGGCTCATCTTGCTAGTTCTTAGGCAATCTGGGATAAGTCACATACCTCAATATTTAAAACATACTCTTTAGGAGAGTATTAATGAAGACAATGGATTTTTTTAAGGAGATTTTCCTAGACTGGGGATGGATGTGACACAGTATAAGAACCAGAGGTCATGGGCTGGAGAGATAGCCTAGTGGTTAAGAGCACTGACTGCTCTTGCAGAGGACCAGGGTTCGATCCCCAGCACCTACATGGCGGCTAAGAACCGCCTTTAACTCCAGTTCTAGGGGAATCCGACACCCTTTTCTGACCTCCGCGGCATTGCACAACACGGGTGCACAAACCTACATGCAGACAGTACATTCATAACACATGAAAAATAAATGAAATTTAAAAAAAAATTTAAAAAAAAGAACCAAAGGTCAGAGTCCGAAAACACATGTAAATCCTGGTCAGATTTTGCAGCTTGCTGTGATTCCTGCCCTTGAAGGTAGAGAAAGGGGATCCCAGAATCCACCTGTCAAGTCAGTCTAGAGGCATCAGTGAGCTCTGCATTTGGCCGAGAGACCCAGTCTCAGAAAGTAAGGTGGAGAGGGACTCAGGAAACTACCCCATTTCAGCCTCAGACCTCCACATGTGTATGCACCAACACACATGTAAACATGTCTACACACATGCATGCACATCACACACATGTAAATATGAGAAGAGACTTTCCTAAAAGGAAGAATAGACAAAAATTTTTGTACAAACTGGTGGAGAAGTTGAGACTTGGTGACATGGGCCTCTGTGCATATTTACTTTTCTACTGCTGTGGTAAAACACCATGACTAACCAATATATGAAAGAAACAGTTTATTTTGGCTTATGGTTGCACAGGGAGAGGCTGTCATGGTAAGAGATTTTGCAGGAAGTGGAAGACATGGTGACAGAACTGAAAGCCAATGTTCACTTCATCAATCATGAGCAGGAAAAGGAAAGTGGAAATGGAGAGAGGTTGTGCACTCTGAAAACTCACCCCCAGTGACACACTTCCTCCTACAAGACTCACCCTTAAAAAGCCCATGGGGTCCCTAAGCAGGGACACCATCTAGGGTCCACATGTTCAAGTATCTCAGCATATGGATGCATATCTCATTCAAACCACCATGGTATGTCTATGTGGGAGATAGACATACAGCAAATGCATTGTTAGATCCAACTAAAGAATCATGAGCTAGGACTATGAGCCTGTAATCTGTGTTCATTTCACTTTGTGCTTAATGCTTACTTAGGTTTGTTGTCCTGTGTGACAAGATATGGACAAAGGGTAAGAAACATTTCAAACAGAGCTCTGTTAAGTGAAAATTAGAAACTTGATACAAAATGATCTATGTGTGTATGAAGATAGGAACAAATCTCAGTTTCACACCTAGACTCTCTAAATGACCAACAAAAATATAAGAGAAACTAACTGTAGTAAAACATAAGACAACATAAAACAAGTAAAGCCAAACATTTTAAATCAGACAGCAGAGTGAATATTCTAGCTTTGCAGTCTATGTGGCTGTTGCTACACATCTTCATGTCTGAATATTAATGTGAAACTGGCTATAACAATATAAAGTTGAATAGACATATTAACTTAGTTTTTTATAAAAATGTAGCAGTCTGGATTTGACCACATGCTAAAATTTGTCAGACCTAATATGTATTATGAGCATATATGTGTTGGTATATGATTGTTTGGGCTTGCTTTATTAAGAAATTTTTAATGAATTTTTGTATATTTTATCCACAAAATTTTAAAGACATCTTAATAATCCTTATGACAAATTATAGCATGCATGAAATCCCCCCATGAATGTATAGCATTCAAGCAATGCTATAGTTTGTGTTAGGCCTATTGTATCAATACTGTGTACCCAGACACCCTCAGTGCAAGTTCATCCACTGGGGTCTAGTTGTCCTACCTAGAAGTCCCTCCCTTTAAGAAGATCAGCTCCTTCTCTCCCAGCAATAATCAGTTGTCAATTGTACTTGGACTAAGTTTGGGGCCTGCTGCTTATTTCTCCAGATCTATCCTGGGGTTTTGTCTGAGTGATTTTGCATGGGTCTTGTGTATGCTAACACCATTGCTTTAGGTTCGTGTGAGCAAGGTCCCAGGAGCCAGCAAGACTCCATTTCTATATGGGTACACCCATCTGTCCCTGGCTCTTAAAATCTTTCCACTCCCCTCTTCTGCAGTGGTCCCTGGGCTCTGGTTGGGTGAAGTTTAATGCAGGAGTCCTGTCCAAGGGCCCATACCCTCCAGGCCCTTATTCTCAGTGTTTTGGCCATTTGTGTCCTTTTGTGTTGATGGCCCTCTATTGCATGAGGGAGCTTCACTGATGAGAGTTGAGAGATCCATTAGTGTTCTCTCCCTTGTTCCACTATATTCCTTGGGCCTTAGGTATAGAGGTTCCATAGACAGTAAAGATCTCTACAATGAAAACTTTAAACCTTTGAAGAAAGAGATTGAAGAAGACATGATCATGGATTGGAAGAAAATATTGTAAAAATGACAATCTTACCAAAAGAAATATGTAGATTTCCAATGCAATACCAATCAAAATCCTAGTTGTACTCTTCACAGAGTTTTAAAAATATATCCTAAAATACACATGGAATTGGAAAAGACCACAGATCACCTAACCAATTCTGAAGACAAAGCAACACTGGGTAGATTAGCATATTATATTTCAACTGTATTGAAGAGCTATTATCATAAAAACAGCATGGTACTGGCACAAAAACAGACACATAGCTCAATGAAATGACTTGTACTCATGATGGGTTTTCATGAGTACATGAAACTCATGATGGGTTTTCATGAGTACAAGTCATTTCAGCCACCTGATATTTGACAAGGGTGCCAAGAACACTCATTGGAGGAAAGACCACATCTTTTTTTTTTTTTTTTTTTTTTGGTATTTTCAAGACAGGGTCTCCCTGTAGTCCCCCCGCTGTCCTGGAATCACCTATCGACCAGGCTGGCCTTGAACTCACAAAGATCCGCCTGCCTCTGCCTCCCGGGTGCTAGGATTAAAGGCGTGCGCCACCACGCCCAGCTGAAAGACCACATCTTTAACAAAACAGTGCTGTCAAAACTAGATCTCCACCTGTAGAAGAATGAAACTATACCCTTATCTTTCGCCTTGCACAAACATCAAACTCCAAATGCATCAAAGACCTCAATGTGAAACTTGAAACTCTGAAATTTGTTAAGAAGGAGACATAGGTAGTACCCTACATGATATAGGTATAGGAAAAGACTTTCTATATCAGACATCACTTGCTCAGGAGCTAAGATCAATAATCAACAAGTGGAACCTCAGTAAATCAAAAATCTTCTGTACAACAAAAGAAACAATCAAAGAACTGAAGAGAAAATGAACAGAGGGATAGGGATAGATAATTTTTACTAAATGACACATCTGACAGATATTTACCCTCTAGACTATATGAACAACTCAAAAGATAAAAAAAAAAAATCAGGAAACAATCCAATTAAAAGATGGGCTATGGATCTGAACAAAGAGGTCTCAAAAGAAGAAATAGTGATGGCCAATAAACACCTTAAAAAATTTCAACATCCGTAGTCATCAGGGAAATCCAAACTAAAGCCACATTAAGATTTCATCTTACCCAAGTCAGACTGGCTAAGATCAAGATACCAAATACTGGAGAGACTGTGGGAAAAGAGGAATGCTGATTCACTCCTGGTGAGACTGCAACCTCCTGCAACCCCTATGGAAATCAGTGAAAGAACATTTAAAAAATTAAAAATTAAGCCACCATTTGACCCAGTTATACCACTCCTTGGCATTTACCCTACTGCAGAGGTGTTTATGCATACATATTTGGCTGCTCTTTTCACAATAGTTAAGTAATAGAAGCCACCCAAGTGTCAATTGGCATATGAGTAATGAAAATGTGGTTCATGTACACAGTGGAGTTCCACTCATGGTAAAGAAAGGCAGCATTAAATTCACAGGTGAAAGGATAAAACTGGAAGCAATCATACTAAGTGAAGTAACAGTAACACAGACTCAGAAAAACAAATGACATATGATCTCCCTCATTTCTGGCTTCCCAGGAACCAGGAAAATGGAAAGGAACAAGGGAGGAAAGGAAAAGGATATTAAAAAGTAAAAACAGCAGGAGAAAGTTGTTATGCAAGAAGAAATGGGTAAAGGGGGTGTTCAAATGGGGGCAAAGAGGAAGGGGAGCAAGAATGTCCATAAGAGAAAGTATTATCAAGGTTAAATGGGTGAAGTGGGGGTACTTGGGTTGGAAGGAGGAAGGGTTAGACAGGGAGAAAAAGGAAAGAGAAATGATGCTCAGCAGGTGTGAAAACCTGAGGAATGCGTTTATTCAAACGCCTATTGAAAATGTACACATAGAGTATCTCTGGATGAGTCCATGTGTGTAGGTGAAGGATATTTAAAAATAAACAGTGCCAGGCAGGAGAAACTTCCCTCCTACCTGTTGTCCAGGCTGGCACAAGAAACTCACTAAATTACACAGGCTACTGCCACAGCCTGTGCTTGCCTCTCTGGAGTTGAGGGTAAGACCCGATTGTTGAAAACCGTACATATTTTAGACACAGAATTTGGAGCAATGGAATTGGAACTGACCTGGAACTCTTATCTTAGGGGTAATCAACAGTTACCTAACTGAAGCCCACTCAATGGAAGGAAACTCATGTGTGGTGCTGCAAACATAGCCAAATACTGTAAACATGGCTTGAGAATTCATAGACCTAAGAGAAAACCACAAGGCTGTCACATCCCTAGGCAAATGCAATTTCTTACTATGTGCTAAATTTGGATATATGTTTAAAAACATATATCTTTTGCATTTATGTGTCCAGAAAGTAAGGGCTAACTACAAATCCAACTGATATTTATGTTTTTTCAGAAGAAGATGAAACAATGTGTGGTTGAAAGTATCTAAATAAATAAATATTCCATGTTCATTGATCTGAAGTCTCAGTATTTTCAAATCTTTACTTCTTCCTAAATTCATGTGAATATTCCATGAAATAAAACTTAAATTCCCCTAAAGTTACTTTGAAAACTGTATTGTCAAACTGATTCTAGAGTTAATGTGACAAGACAGAATGCCTAGAAGAACCAGCATAGCATTGAGAATCCAGGAATTCACACTGACACCTTCCATGCTCATGATTCACTACAAAGAATACACATGAAATGAGTGAGGTAATGATGAAAAATTAAACAAATACATTAATAGAACAGATTGAAATTCAGAGACAGAATCATAATAAACATGGTAGATCTTTGACAGATGAATAAATGCTATCAAGGACTAAAGACTGCCTTCAGCAAATGATGCTGGAACAATGGCACATTAACCTGCAAGGGGAAAATGAAAACCCAGGCCCTATTTATATCATATAGATTAACACAAACTAGATCACAGCGCAAATTTAAATGATGATTGTTGTAGACAATGACAGGGAGATGATGAAGTAGAGCCTGGGTTTGCAGCTGACATTTAGATATGGCACTAAAGGAAACAAACAAAAAGGAGAGAGCACAAAAGATGGACAGCAAATAAAAATGCTCTGTTCTGAATCTCTCTCTCTCTCTCTCTCTCTCTCTCTCTCTCTCTCTCCTTTCATTTCTCTCCCTCTCTCCTTTCATTTGTGTGTGTGTCTGTCTACTCATACTATGATACATAATATTGTCCTTTTAAGCATCTCTTTCCAAGCCAATGCTTAGATCTATTTAGAAATCATTTCATAATCATCTTTAATTTTGCCACATAAAAACATACCTACTTTGCTAAGGACACTTCCAAGAAAATCAAAAGTCAAGATACGAGAAGTGATCTGAAAAATGCATAGCTATTAAGAGACTGATACCTCACATATAAAAACTGTTAAGCCTGAATAATAATAAAAATGGGCCAAGAAGATGGTTCAGTGGGTAAAGGTGCTTGCTGCTAAGCTTGACCACCTGACTTCAATCCCTGAAACCCTCATTGTGGAAGAAAAGAACCAAGTTCTGAAATGAAATTTGTCCTCTCATCTCCACATACACAGGCACAAACATCCACACATGAAATATGTAAATAAATAAAAATAAACATAATGAAATTTTATAAAACATCATAAAAGCATCTTTACTTAAAACAATTGAAAACACTAATCAGAAGTCCAATAAAAATGACAGGCAGATGGAGGACAAACATCATGAGACACTTCCTCTTTTTCTGTCTGGGAATTCAAGCTCCAGTGGCATTGTGGCCGAGCACTAATCTGTCAGAGTGACCCAAACAGAACAGTGATCACATCAAGTGTTTATAAGGCTGTGGATCAGCACAAGCTCACCCATTCCTGGAAGAACTAGAAAATAAGATGGTTTCTTTGGAAGACAGCTTAGGAGTTACTAATAAGTTAAAAATGCTTTTATTGATTATCCCACAGCCATGCTCTTGGTATTTACACTGGTGATTAGGAAAATAACGTCCTCACAGTTTCTGACAAGGGTGCCCACATCACAATTTTTCTGCCAAAATTTGGAAGTGACTCAAATAAGATATTTTGAAGAAAAGTTCCTGGAAAGAATTTATACCTTCTGTATAAACCTCCTGGAGGGCTGATTAGCTGATTTTCAGTGCTCATGAGAAGTTAGGAATGTTGTAAATCCAGAGCCGAATTACAAACCATCTAGGGAATCTTTAGTTCCTTAAAAGCTGCTCATTGTCCTCTTCTGTAGATGGCTTACCACCCTTCATGAACATTAGGTAAACCATTTGGAATGGAAAACAGGACACTGGTTAGGTTTTCCTGTAGAATGTAGACCAGCAGCTTCCACCAATGCAAAAGTTATAAGTGTCACCATGTAGCATCTGAGGCCTGTGTCACACATTTCTCCACCTGGCAGTAGCCCACCCTTCTGAGAGTCTCAACAATGTGTCTGAATAATGTCTTGATCCATGTCTTTCTGTGCTCTGTTATTATAAAAAGCTTCATGAAACAGTTATCACCCTGGAAATGGAATTCAGATGACCTAAATCTGACTTGCCAGGCCATGATCACCCATGAATAAGTCATCACTTATCACCATTGGGGTGATATTTTTGGTTCCATGTCTACACTGCCATTGTTGAGTGTTCAACATGGTGTGCTACATCTGGGTCAAGGGATGTTATTTAACAATGGACACAAGTGAAGAACAGGCCATGAAAACACATAAAAGACATTTGCATAAACTGCTGAATGAAAGGAGCTGAGCTTCCAAAGCTGAATACTGGATTACTATAACTATGTAGAAAGAAAACCTCCAGAGACGATAAAAATCTCAGTGGTTTTCTGAGATCAGAAGGAATGCAAGGATGCATAGATGGAGCTTGGGGAGGGGTAGACAGTAGAAAACTCTGTGTTGTGCTTCAATAATGACCCTGTTTCATTAGGCATTTTTCAAAACCCATGTCACACACAGCACTTAACAAGCCCTCTCATAGTCTATGGACAATTGTTGATCATGATTCTATGTAACTTCATCTATGGCAGCAAACATGTCACTTTTCAGCAGATTGAAGAAAGGAGCCTTTGCACATTTACAGGAAGGAGACATGGGGAATTATCCATACTTTCCTCTCAATATTGCTGAGAGCCTAAAGTGGTCTGGAAAGTTGTCCTTAAAAAATATATGTCTGCATTTTTATGAACCACATATAATATGTAGATTACAGATTTTATTCATGTGCTATTAAATATTTAACACAGAATGAAAAAGTTAACATGCAGTTTAGGAAAAATGAGATAAGGCACTGAAAACAAATTTCAAAATGCCACACATGGAACTCATCAGTAATATCATAAATGCAAAATAAGATTTAACACCCACAATACATTTCAAATATCTTTAAAAATGATTGTTTTAATGATGTAACTACAGCTGGCCACAAGTAACTTACTGGAATTTCAATGACCAAGGAGTTGATGAATGGAAAACTTGATGCTTTATAAGCAGGGACCAAAGTAAAGCAGAGATGAATAATTAATGTCATCTCAATTGAAATTTAAGGTAAATATATTGTAAATAATTAAGCTGTTTATAATAGAACTGGAAATCATTAAGGGAAAGAACATTACCCCATGTAGGATGTAGACTTGGCAGACAGTTTCTACTATCCCTAACACTGTATCTTCATTCTGTTAATTGTTTTCTTTTCTAGCAGATTTCTAATTTGATGTAACTCTATTTGTCTATTATTGTTTTTCTTTGTCTTTGCATTTAAGCCTATTCTTTGAAAATTTGATAGTTACAATACACGTTAATTATATCTACCCCCTCATTGGCTCACTCTGACACCCCAAGCTTCCATCACCAACATATCTTCCTACCAGCTTCAAGTTCACATCTTTGCTTATAATGCACTGAGTCTCATTAGCCCAGCCCATATGTGGATGCACTGTCTCATTAGAGCCCATCCCATATGTGGTTGCTGTGGGTTCACCTACTGCAGCAGGGCAAACTGCCATTTGCAACCTCTCTCTCCACAAAATGACACTCACTTCCCCAGTAGCTATTAGCTACTAATGTCTCCACAACTGTGGATGGGGCCTGCAGCCCCTTCCCCATACATGCTGTAAGTTTTAATTGTCTTGATCTTGTTTTCTTTTTTTTTTTTATCTTTTCTGTAGCCCCAGCTGTCCTGGAACTCACTCTGTAGACCAGGCTGGCCTTGAACTCACAAAAATCCACCTGTCTCTGCCTCCTAAGTGCTAGGATTAAAGGCATGTGCCACCACGCCCGGCTTGTCTTGATCTTGTAAAAGATTGTTCAAGCTTGAGTTCTGATCTCAAAGATAAAAGAAGGGTGGAGGGTTTGCTGGAGAGATGGATCAGCGGTTAAGAGTACGGGCTGCTTTTGACAAGGACCAAAGTTCAATTCCCAGCACACACATGGTGACTAAAACCATTTGTAACTCCAATTTCAGGTGATCCAACAGCCTCTTGTGATCTCTGTGGGAATGGCATCTTAATACAACAGAGGTGCACATCCATCCATCCAGGCAATACACTCATAAGCATAAAATTTTAAAAAAGTGTAAAAGAAAAAAGAAAATTCTTACCAAGCCCAACATCATAATGAGTTTGGTCTACCTCCTTCTAGTGGCTTCATATTGTGTGTCTTATGTTTACAGGCCTTTAATACCTTTTGGGTTGATTTTTTTAACTGGAGACAGGGATAGTATTGCTTTTCTTTATATAAGAATCCAGTTTCAAAGATGGACTTAGAGAATGCACTGTTAAGTAAATTAAACCAGAAGAAAACAGGCAAATTTTGTGTGGCCTTCTTCATCACTGGAATCTAGAACAATTATTCTTGTGGAAATTGTTAGGAAACTTTATGTCCAGAACACACAGAACACCCCTAGTCTTACCAAATTTCAAAAGCTAAGCAGGATCGAGACTGGAGAGTGCTCAGATGGGAGCGTGGAAAGCAGTGGGCAGTTGCCAGACACAACTCGTAAACTCAAGGCAAGCAGGGTGTGCCAATAACAATGTGTGTGAATAAGACACAGAAAAAATAATGGTGAAAGGCCACAGTTTGACTCTTTGAAATCAACAAATTGAAAGGGTTTCAAGAGAGAAGGAAAGTAGAGAATAGCACATTCATAAAACAAGTACAGAATAGTGGGAAAACGTCAAAGAAGCCACTAACGCATATGAAGTGAGAAAACTCCTAGAAAGTCAGAAAAAACTAAAGCCTACAAATAAGGAAGACAAGGACGTGAATAGCACTACACTGTTAGACTCCTCAGGGATCAAAACATCAAAGAAAAGCTCATGGCTTTGGTCTTCTTTGATAAATCTGCAAGCAGTTAAGGAAGAAGTATGTAAACACAGAAGTGCCTACAAAATTTCTTCCAACAATAGAAGAACGTGAAACACTCCATAAAACAGGGAAACTTCTGTTCAAAACAGTCAACTTCTACATTGAGAATTTTGCGAAAGACTGAGAAAAAGAAGAAAAACATGTTTGGTAGAATGCATGAGCTCTGGTGGGGTGGGGGGTAGGGAGGGGGACACGGGTCTAGATTTGATATATATAAAACAATAAATTAAAAAATAAAAAAAAACAAGGAAACCTTGATACTAAAAGCATGACCTCACTGGAAGCTCAATAATAGACCTCTTGATAGTAAGACAATGGAAAGCAAGCACCAAGGATGCACCAACAAGATGTTGTACAAGATGCAAAAAGGCCAAATCTCAGTTGAAGAGGAAGTGCACTGTGAATGACCTGGAAATAGCAAAATGCACGATAAGGAGCAAATTCAAGAAGATGGCCCTGAATGTTCAAAGAAAGCACCATGGCCAATCAAATGAATCTTCTTGAAGCTGAAAGGTCACTATTATATTTTCTGGTGTCTTTCCAGCCCTCTTGGTGGGTCATAGAGATTTTCTCTCTAAGACAACTTCCTCTTTGTCGGTGAATGAGGATTTTGAGTTACAAGAATTTTAAAAGCTTTGGGAATTATTGAGTTCAGTTTCAGAATTTACTGGGAAAAATACACCAGTTGGAAGAAAACCCCACAGCAGTTGTTTTGTCTATCCCATGCATGGATTTATGAACAATAAATTATTTTCCTGCTGAACATAGATGTTTGTCAAGATCAGAAAATCTAGCTCTGTTGCAAGCTGTTCCCTGTTGACAATCCCACGGCTATGGCTTGCAAAAAGTGCTGGTTACAGAAGTGCATGGAGTAATCAGTAAATCACATAAGCAGTAGGATCTTGAAGCACTAAACTTTATTCTTAAGTATTAATACGAGTGTCCATTTTTGCTAGGCCTTGACAATTTCTACTTTAGGAGCTATTCAAAGCAACAACATGGCTTGTAAAATAAAAATGGGATTTGACTAATCGGATATAAAGTACAGTTGATGTAGATACCCTGGCAGGAGTGTCCATGAAATAGTTACCTTGGGCTCATATTTGATCCTTCGGATTCTATCATTGATATAAAGGAATTCACATATATTATATTTTAGCATCTCAAATTTTTCAGACTGCCACACTTTGTAGCATAATTTTAATTCAGCTAGAGATTTCTACAGTACACATAGCCCTCTCTGAAAGTCTTTATATCCTCACTCAAACATGCATGCTCATGAAACTGACATGGTTTCCAGGGAATTCATTTTTCCCCTCTGTTAGGGTTTGGTACACCCTTCATGACTCATCAGAATATTTCCCAAATTTCTAAGGAGACTAGGAATAGTTTCATTCCAGGCATGTATGGCTATAATTTTAAAATCATTTGGCTTGATATCAAAAAAGAAAAAAAAAGATTTTATGTCAATTTGAACTTGATACTTTTTTTTGGTATTTTTTGAGACAGGGTCTCCCTTTAGTACCAGCTGACCTGGAGCTCACTCTGTAGACCAGGCTGGCCTTGAACTCACAGAGATCTGCCTGACTCTGCCTCCCAAGTGCTAGGATTAAAAGGGTGGGCCACCACGGCTGAACTTGATACATTTTAAAAGTGGAAATACTTCAAACAAAGAGAAAAAAAACAATGTTTTTTTTAATTATTATTGATGCTTTGTGTATTTCATACATCATTTTCCAATTCAGTTCAGGCATATATCCCCTTCCCTTCCCCCCACCCCACCCGTACCCATCCCAGATCATGCATTCTGCCATAACTTTTCTGCATCTTTCTCTGTTTTTTTTTTTTTTTTTTTTTTTATTTTTTTTAACAATAAGTGATAATTTGTGAGTACAAGCACCCTTCATGTAAAACCAATTTGCAAGCAGCTGTGCCCAAACCCACACAGCTCATGGGTCCCACCATCCAGCAGGGGGGGCTTATATGTTCAATCAAGTTGATCAAATGAGTGTCCAGTCTATATTGTTGTAGTTTCACCATTCACCCCAATCGCAGCCATTACATTCTACTGTGCCCCCTCTTCCGCAGATTGCTCCCTAGGCTTAGAAAAGGGCCACAGGTGGATGAGAAGCAAAACATTCTACTTTCTCTGGAGCTGTTGTCTTGGTCTCTAGTCAATTCTGGCTGTTTTCTTTCATGGGCTGCCAGCTTGTCCAGGCATAACCTTTCGATCCTACTAATGAAACTCACGCAATTAGATATATAGGTATTTAAACAGTATAATATATAGCCTTTCGATCCTACTAATGAAGCACACGCAATTAGATATATAGGTATTTAAACAGTACTAATTGTTATGGTAGGTTACTTTGGTATAGACACAGATGTTTGGATGGTATGTTAATCCATGAATTACATTTTCTTCTGTTAGGTATGACAGGGTCTTCCTGTGGTTTATAACATCTCCTAACCATTAGAGGATATAAGCTTGTGGCATCAGCCATGGGTTATTCCTCCAAGGAGAGAGCTAATAGCCAATTAGATTTGGGATATACAGACATATGGCTGCCACTGCTGCACAGTATTTCCAGGCAGGTGAGGTGTAGCTGGTGCTGTCGGAGGAGTCTTGCTTGACTCAAGGAGACCAATATTTGCTTTATTGGTTTAGTGGCCTTTGGTAACACTCTCTGGTATTCCAGAGACCATCTGTGTACTTGCAAGTGCGGTCTCCATACATCTTTCCCATGTTTATATCAGGTCTTCAACAGCAGGGCCTTATCACCTCTCTTCCTGCAGATATCCCAGTTTGGAGGCAAGGAGCCTTTACCTTTTGTGGGGCCTTGGATCCTTGGTAGAATAATCCATTGTTGATGTCAGATCTCCTGTATTAATATATTTTGCTTAAGTGCATAGCTTAAGGAGTCTTTAGCATTATATTTGGTTCTGAATAGAGAATAATCCTTTTCACAGTTTCTATGTCCATTAGTCAATTAAAGAAGGCAGATTTACCAATTTTACAAGAGAATACCTCTGTAACAGCTGGCTCCAATCTACAGCTGGAGAACGACCTCTTCATCATCATATTTCTCCTTATTCTATGGGGGGAGTTAAGAAAGTCTCTTGTATTAAAACCTTTGCAGCACCTAGAAGGTAAGCTTCTTTAGGATTAATTAAAAATAGTTGTTACTAGTAGGATCCAGAGATGGGCCTGATGTCTGCAGCAATTTGAGGCATTTCTTTCCTTCAATGCCCAGAGGAGTCAATCCTTCTGCTGGCACTTTCTGGTACATCCTACTCACTGCAAAGCTACATTTTCTTTCTCAGCCATTAAGTTGGTGATACTCTGGCCTGTTGGAACATAGAAATCCTTTTCTGTAGTTAGTTTTAAGATTTAGATTGCAAGGTTTTTTGACAGAAAAAATACAATGTTATAGATATTATCCCTACTGTTGGCATTGGTGAAGAGCCCATTTCAATGCTCCCTGCCTGGGCCTAGGACTACTCCCAAGGGGACTTGGCACAGCATGAAGACACTGCCTGGTTTGGGAAGTTTGAGGGGCAGTCTCAAGTGCATCACATCCCAGGAGCACACTGAAGGGTTCACAGGTATGAAATCTGCATCTCAGGTGCCCTGAAGGAGACACAGAGGACGAGACTGTTTTGTTTAGCTTTGTGTGTAAGATAAATTCTTCCAGGAAGAAAGAAATTATTGAAGGCAATAATGGAAAAATTTGTTAAGGACAAATAAGAAAACATCATCCTGTGTATGGGTATGATTGTGTGTGTGGGGGGGTGAGTATTCTTGTGTTTGGGTGCATATGTGTACATACATTCCTGTGTGCACTTGTGTGGGAATGTGTGTGTGTGTGTGTGTGTGTCTTTATGTGTCTGTATGTGGGGGTTGCATGTGAATATGTGTGAATGTACATGCAGGTGTGTGGGTGTATGTGTATACATGTAGCTGCATTGTTGTACAGAAATATTTATGTGGGCAGGTTGAAACATGTGTGGTGCATGTGCACATGTGTGTGTAAAGAGAGAAGCTCTTCATTGACCCACTAGCTACTCTGAGAAATACAACTGTTTTTTTTTTGGGGGGGGACTATAGTTTACTCAGGCTTGCTTACAGAGTGAGGGAGGAGGAGGAAGAGGAGGAGGAGGAGGAGGATACTATGAGCATAAACATTGTTACAGGAGAGTTTCCAGCCCCTACAAGGAAAATGTGTGCCCAACCCAGAGGGTAAAAGTCACTGTGAACAAGTGGAAGGAGGTAATCACGGAACTGCTGCAGGCTCCACTGGACAGAAGAAGATGAGATCAATTATATGGAATTTCTGTGAAAATTTCTACATAATATGCTCAGTGGATTTTGAGATCCAGGGAACTCACAGGTTAGGAAAACGTCAGGGAGCTAACCTGTAAAGGAAATGTCCATCAAATGGAAAATTTTTCAGTACTGGAAAAACAAAGCAAAATCTACCTCTCAGCATCCACAAAACAGTGACATTGTGTTTTCTTTTTTTCAATACTTGTTTGACATCCATATATTTAAGTTCGTTAGGATCAGGAAAACATAATTGTGTAAAAGTATAGTCTTACCTTTCGCAAAACTTGAAAATTAATGGAATTATAACAGCAAGGTAAGCACTAGCCTCATTCTAAAGTACCTTAAGGCTATTTGGTAAGTGGACACATGTAAGTAGAGTTAGGATTTCTCTAAATAGAAAAGTGCTCCTACTTACGTTAAAGAAGTCTCAGATTCCTGAACAAACTGTCAGCCCATGAAAGGAAACAGCCAGAATTGACCAGAATCCAAGTCAACAGCTCCAGAGAGAGAGGACAGTTTTACTTCTCATCCACCTGTGCCCCTTTTCTAAGCCTAGGGAACAATCTGTGGAAGAGGGGGCGTGGTAGAATGTAAAGGCTGCGATTGGGGTGAACGGTGAAACTACAGCGATGTAGTCTGGACACTCATTTGATCAACTTGATTGAACAAACAACCTGTCACCCCCCACTGAATGGTGGGACTGTGGGGGTTTGGGCACAACAGTCTGTAGATTGGTTTTGCACGAAGGATGCTTATACTCATGGATTATCACTTATAGCTAAAAAATGAAAAAAAAAAACCTGAAAGATGCAGGACAGTTATGGCAGAATACATGATCTGGGATGGGGTGGGGGTGGGGGGGAAGGGAAAGGGAAATATGCCTGATCTGAATTGGAAAATGATGTATGAAATGCACAAACCATCAATAAAAATTAAATAAAAAAAGAGGTCTCAGATTCTTTAATATTTATGTGAAAGAGACCTAATTCTTAAAAAGTGCCAGATCATGTAGCTATGACAAATGACTTCTGGACTTTTTAAATATTTTATTTACTATTTTTATTTTATGTTTAAAAGTGGTTGCCTGCATGTAAGTAAGTGCACCTGTGTCCTGCACTGCCTCTGGAGGTCAGAAGAGGGCAATAGATCCCCTGGAGTTGCAGTTACACACAGCTGTTACCCTCCAGGTGAGTGCTGGGAAATGAACCAGAGTCCTCTGCAAGGGCAAATATTGCTGTTAACCACTGAGCAATCCCTCCAGCCCCAGACTTTATTTTTAGTATAAAATTACAGTAAAACCCCCAAACATCAGATGAACCCAGGTCATCCATACACATGGGCTTCTCAATCTGCCATCAGTGAGGAGAAAGAAAACCAGGACAATCACCGGGAGATAGGGGGCATTTTACAAAGCGTTTTCTACTCAGAACATGGTGGCACATGCCTTTAATCCCAGGCCTCAGGAGACAGAGGCAGGTCTCTGTGAGGACATGGCCAACCTGGTCCACACAGGGACTTCCAAGGTGGCTGCGACTAAGGACACTCTGTAAAAAAAATTCTCTTTTTCAATAGGACAAAAAGAGAAAATAGGCAAAGCCATAAGACTGATTAGAACTGAAGAGGATATGTGTGGATTTTCCCCACACAGGAGGAAGAGCTTGGATAGAATATGAAAGCCAGTTAAAAACAACTAATTGTTGTCAATTAATGCTCAATAATAAAATTTCTTCTTTTTTTCTAACAAGTATCTAAGCAGAAAGTCATATCCTGACTATTAAAAAGCCTGAAAAGCAGATCCTGAGTCCAGACATCATGGCCAAATGAACAGAAGGAGAAACCTAATGAATGGACGCTTGAAAACCCCTTCTCAAGAAATTCTAATGGACTTTTAAGTTGCACATTTGCAGATTGTACTTCTCCTGGTCCCCTGCCTAGATCACGTCCCTAACTACTCCTGCCTTCACTTCCCTTTCGCCGGCACTAGACAAGGGCTTTTTTTCCCGTTATAGTTATCCTTTTGGGGTCCTTTAGATAGACCCTCTGAATGGGGTATACCCAGTTGCCACACCCAACATCCCTCCTCAGCATGGAGGAAGTCAGAGCAGTTGGCATCCGAATCCCTTCTGGAGACGAGGGTGACCCTTTTCAGAGGGTAACATAACTAAACAGGAGCTAGAAGTTGACTAGGCAGTTTAGGGATGAGACCTCCCAAATTAACCAGATGCTTTGTTTTGTCATTGTCATTTTGTATTGTTCTTTTTTTGTGAAAAGAGAAAATAAAAAAATAAAAATAAATAATCAAACACAGGCTGGAGATATGACTCATGGTTAAAAGCAATCTCTGCTCTTGCAGAAGACCTGGGTTTAGTTTCTTGTAGCCACAAGGCAGCTAACTACCATCTGTTCCAGGGAATTCCCTGCCCTCTTCAGACCTCTGTGGGCACTGGATAACATAGGTGCACTTACATATATGTAGGCAATACACATAAAAATAATAAACACATTCATTTCATTAGTAAAAAAAAAGTCCCAGCATGGGTCTGGAAGGGTTGCAAAGGTCCTATTCCTAACTAAGAAGAATGATACATGATGGCTCCTTATAGAGGTGAGGTCAGTTTTCTTTGGACAGTACATCATAGCCAGTCCCTCCAAACACACCTATACACATAGGGGCTGCACTATTTGGACTCAGTGAGTTTAAAAAGTAATAAATATAGGAGTCCTTTCCATGGACCCACACTCTGCAGATTCCTAATCTCCATGGTTTGGCCGTTTATGACATTTTGTGTTCTTAGTCCGCTGTTGCAGGAGGGAGCATCCTTAATGAGAGTTGAGAGACTCATCAGTGTCCTCTTGGCCCTTGTTCTATGCTGCATGAGCCTTAGTCCAATTAAGTAACAACTGGTTGCCCCCAAGATAAAAGCACCACTACTGCACCAATGTCATATGCTGTGCTGGACATTGGTGTGGATATTTGGTCTTGGACCATTTATTGGTATTCTGCCTTAGCAGCTTATATAGTGCTCTCCAAAGCTATGAGAGTTAACTTTCAGCAGAGGTGGCTTCCAGGTCAGTTCCAGCTCCATTGTTCTAAATCCAGTCTCCGAAGTATGTGCTGTCTTCAGGATCTTACCTTCAAGTTCTGGGAGGCAGTCAAGGGCTGTGGCAATAGCCTGTGTAATTTTGGGAGTCTCCTGGACTACCCTGTCCAAAAACTCAAAGGAAGGTTTCTCATGTCTGGTACTGTTTCTTGTTATGTAGCTTTCAGCCATATATATGGAGTCATGTGGGGATATTATATGTTTAATTTGTCAGTACATTGTTAGAATAACAAGATTCCATCAAATTCACCCATGCTGTTTTGGGTGACTGTATGATTAACTTGGGAAGCAAACTTAATTTTTAAGTTAAATCATCCTATAGGTGAAAGAGAATGCTACAAGGTGATACTGTACAACAGAAAAATTATAGAGAACATTTGTATGTGCCAATCCAAAGTTATTGCTATACAGATTTTAAGTAAAACAAATGTGGACAACAGCAATTTATATCTCCATTTAACTCAGATGCATTACCGTTTTTATCACAGCCTTTAAACCAATGTTGTTTAGGGACTGGAGAGATGGCCTAGCGGTTAAGAGCACCGACGCTCTTGCAGAGGACCCGGGTTCGATCCCCAGCACCCACATGGCGGCCGAAAACCGTCTGTAACTCCAATTCCAGGAGAACTCCAGTTCCAGGGGAATCCGACGCCCTCTTCTGACCTCCACGGCATTGCACGACACGGGTGCACAGACCTACATGCAGACAGTACATTCATACACATACAAAGATAAATAATAAAAAAAAATGATGTTGTTTAATATACACATATTTACTTTACTAAGTCCTAAAACACCATGTAACCTGTAGACAGTATCTGGGCAAAACTGGATACTTGTTGAACTCGCATCAATTAAATATGCATTAATCGAATATACACCCTTGTCCCTCTCCCGCCCCTCCCACCCTTCCCGATTCACCATTTCAGTCAATTTTCTGATGTAGTCTTTCTGTTGTTGTTCTTTTAATAACAGCATGGGTGAATTTGATGAAATCTGTGCCTTGATTCCACCCTATAGGTATGTATAATACAACTGCCTTCTGGAGACTCATGGGTCAAAAACCAAAAATGTAAAAAAAAAAAAAAGGGGGGGTGGATACAGATAGATATGAAACCTTTTGTCAAAAACCTTGCAATTCAAATCTTAAAAACTAAACATGGGAAAAGATTTGTATGTTCCAACAGGTCAAAATGTCACCAACTTAACGGCTGAGAAAGAAAAGATACCGCTTTGCATCGAGTAGGATGTCCAGAAAGTGCCAACAGAAAGTTGGCCCGTCTGAACTTTGAAAGGAAGAAAGCCTCAGATTGCTACAAACAAAAACAAAACAAACACAACTATTTATAATGATCCTAATGAAACTTATCTTCTAGGTGCCGCAAAAGTTTTAATACGAGAGACTTTCTTACTCCCCCCCCATAGAACAAGGCAGCAATATGATGAGATGAGGTCATTCAAAAACTGTAAATTGGAGACAACTTTGTATGAGGTGATCTCTTATAAAACCGGTAAACTGCCTTCTTTAATTGCTAATCGATAATAGGAATGTGAAAGGATATTCTCTATTCAGAACCAAATATAATACTAAAGTCTCCTTAAGCTATGGCTTAAGCAAAATATATTAATACAGGAGAACTCTGACATCAGGAATGGATTATTCTACCAAGGGACAATTGGCCAAGGGGATCCAGTCCCACAAAAGGTGAAGGCTCCTGCTTTAAACTGGGATACCTGCACGAAGAGAGGCACTAAGGCCCTGCTGTGAAGACTGACATTAACAGTGGGAAAGATGTTTTGAGACCACACTTGCAAGTGTACAGATGGTCTCTGGAATACCAGAGAGTGTTACCAAAGGCCACTAAACCAATAAAGCAAATATAGGTCTTCTTGAGTCAAGCAAGACTCCTCCATCAGCACCAGCTACACCTCACCTGCCTGGAAATACTGTGCAGCAGAGGCAGCCATATGCCTGTATATCCCAAATCTAATTAGCTATTAGCTCTCTCCTTGGAGGAATAACCCACGGCCAATGCCACAAGCTTACATCTTCTAATGGTTAGGAGATATTATAAGCCACAGTAAGACCCTGTCATATTTAACAGAAAAAAGTGTAATTCATGGATTAACATACCATCCAAACATCTGTGTCTATACCAAAGTAACCTACCATAACAATTAGTACTGTTTAAATACCTATATATCTAATTGCTTGTGCTTCATTAAAAGGATCAAAAGGTTATTCCTGGACAAACTATCAGCCCATGAAAGGAAACAGCCAGAATTGACCAGAGTCCAAGACAACAGCTCCAGAGAAAGTAGACTGTTTTGCTTCTCATCCACCTGTGCCCCTTTTCTAAGCCTAGGGAACAACCTGTGGAAGAGGGGGCATGGTAGAATATAAGGGCTGCGATTGGGGTGAATGGTGAAACTACAGCAATATAGTCTGGACACTCATTCGATCAACTTGATTGAACATACAAGCCCCCCTTGCTGGACCCATGGGCTGTGTGGGTTTGGGCACAACTGCTTGCAAATTGGTTTTACATGAAGGATGCTTGTACTCGTAAATTATCACTTGTTGTTAAAAAATGAAAAAAAAACTGAGAGACATATGCAGGACAGTTATGGCAGAATGCATGATCTGGGATGGGGTGGGGTGGGGTGGTGGGAAAGGAAAGGGAAATATGCCTGAACTGAATTGGAAAATGATGTATGAAACACACAAAGCATCAATAAAAAAAGAATAATACGATTCCGTTAGGTTTTTTTACACTAGCCTGACATTATTTAATCTCTCTCTCTCTCTCTCTCTCTCTCTCTCTCTCTCTCTCTCTCTCTCTCTCTCTCTCTCTCTCTCTCTCCCTCTCTCTCTCTCCCCTCTCCGTCCCTCCCTACCTCCATGTCTTCCCCATTTACAGTGTCCCCATTTTCCCCATTTCTCCGTTGATAACACCAGTCCCCTCTGGTCCCACCTCTCTAGACCTCCTTCTTTCCCTTTATCCCCAAATGTCTTTCTACAGCTCTCCCTTTCTTCTTGAATTTAAATACACTTATGTTATCCATTTCTCCCTTAGCAATACCTGTCTCCAACTGTTCTTCTCCCAGGTTCCTTCTTTCCCTTTACCAGCTCAGTTAGTTTCCATTTTCTTGGTTCCTATAGCTGCATGGGAACACATACTCACATCTAAGGATTCACTCTCCCAGGGCTCAGGGACTATTTCAGAAGAGTGGGCAGAAAGAGTGTAAGAGCCAGGGAGGAGACGCTTGACCACATGGGAATAAAATCCCACATGTTCCTAGGACTCGACTCATATGAACCTACAGTAATGGTGTTGACATGCTCAAGATCCATGCACACTAAAGCAAACAAAACCCCACAATGGAGCTGAGGAATGGGTAGCAGGCCCCAATCATAGCTGAAGAAATATTGGCAGCAGATGACTGTGGAGTGAGGAAGAGCTGGTCTTCTTAAAGCAAGGGACTCCGGATAGCCTGAAGAACGTTGGGGACACTAATTTGTCACAATATAGGCCTTAACACAAATGACTGAGTGTATGAATTCAGTGGGGGCTGTGGAAGGGTGACAGTGGAGAAGGGGTTATAAAGGTGATTAAGACTGATCAAGATGTTCTGTGTGAAATACACAAAAATTCATTATTTTAAAGTAATAAGCATGAAATCAAGAGGGAAGCTTGTTAGGGAGGTTCCTCAGGAAATGTGAGTAAAACCCGAATGGTTTGTGGATATGGGCAGGATACGTTTTCATACATGTAATTTGCAAAGAATAGATCATATATTCTTTAAAAAAATGAAAAATGAAAGACTTTTTCAGTAAATCACAGTAGCCAGTGGTGGATTTCTGACAGCTTTGGTATTGAATTCAATTATATTCCATTATATATATATATATATTTCTCACTTATATGAATTTCTAAAAATATAATTTCAATTAGAAAAAAATAATACATGAAATAATTGATGTTAATATGAATCTCTAGTATTCATACCTGAACCACACAAGAACAGATAAAGTTAGAAGGACCATATGAAGAGAGCTCTGCTTTTATTTATTTGAAAGCTGAGGATCAGAAGATAAATCAGAGATGCCAAAATCCTACAACAAAGAGCCAGAAACAGTGTGCTACTGTCTGCCAAGTCCTCAGTGTCCATGTTCCCCAAAGAGTGCAGTCCAGTAAGCCCCAAAGGATGGGGCACATGAGCATTCTTTTTTTATTAATTTTATTTATTTTGTATGTGTATGAATGTACTGTCTGCTTGCAAGTTTGTGCACCCATGTCGTGCAATGCTGCGGAGGTCAGAAGAGGGGTCGGATTCCCCTGGAACTGGAGTTCTCCTGGAATTGGAGTTTCAGGCGGTTCTCAGCCACCATGTGGGTGCTGAGGATCGAACCCAAGTCCTCTGCAAGAGCAGTCGGTGCTCTTAACCGCTAGGCCATCTGAGCATTCTAATTTTACTCAAAGTGAGATGCAGTGAGTCTAAGGAGGAAACCCCACCAAGGTGACTTTGGAGCTTTCTAAATCTGGGTTCTTTATGGGAACAAAAGCTTAGTGAAGTCATGAGAGGCTTATGTCTATACCGTCAACCTCGCTGTCTATACCAACTCTAAATCTGAAGAGGAAAGTCCAGACCACCATCTTGGATCATAGAGACAAAAGGGTTTCCAGCTTTCCTGTCTATTGCATTAGGTTGGGAACACATCCTGCCCAACTGCACAGCTTTTCTCCCTCTCTAACAGAGATCATATTGACAACAGATATATGACCCAAGCTGGACAAATTTTAATTATTATATGAGCCATTCAGTTTGTGCCTAAGCTTAATAAGCTTCACCAGTGACTCCTTATGTAATTTATGGGTTTGTAGCTGAAATTTGTGATTAAAACCTCATCAAGTAGAGAAAACAAAGTATAAATCTAACAGATAGAATGATGGAAGGAAAGAAGGGAGGAAGGAAGGAAGGAAGGAAGGAAGGAAGGAAGAAAGGGAGGGAGGGAGGGAGGGACAGAGAGAGGGAGGGAAAAAGGAAGGAAGGAAGGAGTGGTCTACACAGTTAACTCACTGTCAAACCAACTCTAACCATTCCTGCTCATCTCACCCAGCACGTTTCTCACTGCGCCTTTTCACTTAATTCAGATGTGCTCTGTTAGTTCTTAAACAATTAATGTAAGCAATTAACTTCAATGTTTGCATTAACTTAATGTATGGAAATAGGTCTAAAGTTTCTCATAATACTGAATTTATAATTATTGAGAACCAATACCACACATCGCATTTTATGTTAGCTGCATTATTCATACATACACTCACACACACACACACACACACACACTCACGCACACTCACACATACACACACACATGCACACTCACACATACACACTCACACACACTCACACACACTCACACTCACACACACTCACACACACCACACTCAACTTTCAAGCAGGGCATAGCTTCCCAGTATCCTGATGACACTCCTGTTATTGAAAATAAAGAACTATGTTATTGCTCTGATTTTTAAAGTGTCTGAATATTGACACAAAGTTTCTCTTTCATTCTTTTTTTAATTTTTATTGATGCTTTGTGTATTTCATACATCATTTTCCAATTCAGTTCAGGCATATTTTCCCTTCCATTCCTCCCACCCCACCCCTACCCATCCCAGATCATGCATTCTGCCATAACTTTTCTGCATCTTTCTCTGCTTTTTTGTTTTGTTTTGTTTTGTTTTCATTTTTTTTAACAATAAGTGATAACTTGTGAGTACAAGCATCCTTCATGTAAAACCAATTTGTGAGCAGTTGTGCCCAAACCTACGCAGCTCATGGGTCCCACCATCCAGCAGGGGGGGGGGGCTTGTATGTTCAATCAAGTTGATCAAATGAGTGTCCAGTCTATATTGTTGTAGCTTCACCACTCATCCCAATCGCAGCCCTTACATTCTACCATGCCCCCTCTTCCGCAGATTGTTCCCTAGGCTTAGAAAAGGGACATAGGTGGATGAGAAGCAAAACAGTCTACTTTCTCTGGAGATGTTGTCTTAGTCTCTAGTCAATTCTGGCTGTTTTCTTTCATGGGCTGCCAGCTTGTCCAGGCATAACCTTTTGATCCTACTAATGAAGCACATGCAATTAGATATATAGGTATTTAAACAGTACAATATATAATAGCCTTTAAATCCTACTAAAGAAGCACACACAATTAGATATATAGGTATTTAAACATACTAATTGTTATGGTAGGTTACTTTGGTATAGACACAGATGTTTGGATGGTATGTTAATCCATTATTACATTTTCTTCTGTTAAGTATGACAGGGCCTTCGTGTGGTTTATAATATCTCCTAACCATTAGAGGATGTAAGCTTGTGGCATCAGCCGTAGGTTATTCCTCCAAGGAGAGAACTAATAGCCAATTAGATTTGGGATATACAGACATATGGCTGCCACTGCTGCACAGTATTTCCAGGCAGGTGAGGTGTAGCTGGTCCTGACGGAGGAGTCTTGCTTGACTCAAGAAGACCTATATTTACTTTATTGGTTTAGTGGCAGTCATGAGAGGCTTATGTCTATACCGTCAACCTCGCTGTCTATACCAACTCTAAATCTGAAGAGGAAAGTCCAGACCACCATCTTGGATCATAGAGACAAAAGGGTTTCCAGCTTTCCTGTCTATTGCATTAGGTTGGGAACACATCCTGCCCAACTGCACAGCTTTTCTCCCTCTCTAACAGAGGCCATATTGACAACAGATATATGACCCAAAGTGGACAAATTTTAATTATTATTGAGCCATTCAGTTTGTGCCTAAGCTTAATAAGCTTCACCAGTGACTCCTTATGTAATTTATGGGTTTGTAGCTGAAATTTGTGATTAAAACCTCATCAAGTAGAGAAACAAAGTATAAATCTAACAGATAGAATCGATGGACGGAAGAAGGGAGGAAGGAAGTGAAGGAAGGAAGGAAGAAAGGGAGGGAGGGAGGGAGGGACTGAGAGAGGGGATGGAAAAAGGAAAGGAAGGAAGGATGTGTTACACAGTTAACTCCCTGTCAAACCCAATCTAACCATTCCTGCTCATCTCACCCAGCACGTTTCTCACTGCGCCTTTTCACTTAATTCAGATGTGCTCTGTTAGTTCTTAAACAATTAATGTAAGCAATTAACTTCAATGTTTGCATTAACTTAATGTATGGAAATAGGTCTAAAGTTTCTCATAATACTGAATTTATAATTATTGAGAACCAATACCACACATCGCATTTTATGTTAGCTGCATTATTCATACATACACTCACCACACACACACACACACACACATAGCACACACAAAAAAAAAAAAAAAAAAAACAGACACACACACACACTCCACTCACACACTCACACTCACACACACTCACACACACCACACTCAACTTTCAAGCAGGGCATAGCTTCCCAGTATCCTGATGACACTCCTGTTATTGAAAATAAAGAACTATGTTATTGCTCTGATTTTTAAAGTGTCTGAATATTGACACAAAGTTTCTTTTCATTCTTTTTTTAATTTTTATTGATGCTTTGTGTCTTTCATACCTCATTTTTTCCAATTCAGTTCAGGCATATTTCCCTTCCATCCTCCCACCCCACCCCTACCCATCCCAGATCAAGCATTCTGCCATAAACTTTTCTGCATCTTTCTCTGCTTTTTGTTTTGTTTTGTTTTGTTTTCATTTTTTTAACAATAAAGTGATAATTGTGAGTACAAGCATCTCCTTCATGTAAAAACAATTTGTGAGCAGTTGTGCCAAACCTACGCAGCTCATGGGTCCCACCATCCAGCAGGGGGGGGGGGGGGCTTGTATGTTCAATCAAGTTGATCAAATGAGTGTTCCAGTCTATATTGTTGTAGCTTCACCACTCATCCCAATCGCAGCCCTTAACATTCTACCATGCCCCCTCTTCCGCAGATTGTTCCCTAGGCTTAGAAAGGGGACACAGGTGGGATGAGAAGCAAAACAGTCTACTTCTCTGGAGATGTTGTTTAGTCTCTAGTCAATTCTGCTGTTTTTTCATGGGCTGCCAGCTGTCCAGGCATAACCTTTTTGATCCTACTAATGAACCAACAAGCATTAGATATATAGGTATTTAAACCTGTAACAATTTATATAATAGCCTTTAAATCCTACTAAAGAAGCAACCCAATAATAATATATAGGTATTTAAACATACTAATTGTTATTGGTAGGTTACTTTGGTTCGATACGACCAGATTTTGGATGGTATGTTAATCCATTATTACATTTTCTTCTGTTAAGTATGGGACAGGGCTTCGTGTGGTTTATCATATCTACTAACATTAGAGGATGTAAGCTTGTGGCATCAGCGTAGGTTATTCCTCCAAGGAGAGGAACTAATAGGCCATTAGTTTTGGGGATATACAGACATAGTGGCTGCCAATGCTGCACAGTATTTCCAGCAGGTGAGGTGGTTAGCTGGTCCTGACGGAGGAAAGTCTTGCTGACTCAAGCGAGACCTATATATTACTTTATTGGTTTAGTGGCCTTTGGTAACATCTCAGGCATTCCAGAGACCATCTGATTACTTGCAAGTGTCGGTCTCCATACATCTTTCCCTGTTTATATCAGGTCTTCAAACAGAGGCCCTTATCGCCTCTCTTCCTGCCAGAGATCCCGTTGGAGGCAAGGAGCCTTTACCTTTTGTGGGGGCTTGGATCCCCTGGCCAACATCTCCTTGGTAGAATAATCCATTGTTGATGTCAGGCTCCTGTATTCATATATTTTGTTTAAGTGCATAGCTTAAGGAGATTTTAGCATTATATTTGGTTCTGAATAGAGAATAATCCTTTTCATAGTTTCTATGTCCATTAATCAACTCAAAGAACCAGTTTTTCTGATTTTACAAGAGAATACTCTATAACAGCTGGCTCCAAATACTACCGCGGAGAACGGACCTCATCATCATCATATTCTCCTTATTCTCATTGGTGGCGTGAAACACAAGTCTTTGTATTAAAACCCTTTGTGGCACCTAAAGGTAAGTTGTAGGATTCATTAAAATTCATGTTACTCAGTAGGATCCAGAAAAGAGGCCTGATATCTGCGCAATCTGAGGCCTTTTCTTCCCTTCAATGCCCAGAAGAGTCACACCCCTTCTGCTGGCACTTTCTGGTACATCCTATTACTGCAAAGCTGCATTTTCTTTCTAGCCCTTAAATTGGTTGATACTTCTGTGCCTTTTGGAAACATACAAATCCTTTTCCTCTAGTTAGTTTTAAGATTTGCGATTGGCAAGGTTTTTTGACAAAAAAGTTTTTCATATCTATCTATCTCTCCTTTTATTTATCGGTTTTATTTTGACCAATGAGTCTCAATAAAAAGGTTTAGTTATTATACATCTAGTAGGTGTGAAATCAAGGCACAGATTCTCCTCAAGTTCACCCATGCTGTTTGGGTTACTTGTATGTTGATTACTTGTGGAGCAACAATTTATTTTTAATCAAATCATCCTATAGCGATGAGAGGAGAAGAAGAATTAAAACCTACCTCTCACCTGTACAAAAGTCAATTCCAGATGATCAAAGACCTCATACCTTGAAAATTCCAGGTAACTCTGAAGGTGAAGATAGAAGAAGAAACCTTGGCAGCAGTCTACAACGACATAGGTGTAGGAAAATACTTAACACAAAAAAAAACAAAAAAAAACACAATTGACACAATGGGACCTCATTAATAACTCAAAAGCTTCTGTACATCAACAAGGAAACAATAAATAGAAGTTGAAGAGAAAACCCACAACTGTGTGGCGGAACCTTCACAGCAGATACAGCTGACAAAGCATTAATTTCAGGCTATACAAAACTACTCCAAAAACAAGACGAAGACAAGAACACAATGAATCACTCAGAAGATGGAGCAAAGATCTGACACAGGAGACTTCACAAGGAGACTTAGAGATGGCTGAGAAACAACCTTAAGAAGTGTTCAATATCGGCTAATAATTAAGGAACATGCACCATTAAAAACCACCTTAAGATACCACCCTACTCTCATAAGACGGCTAGGATCAAGAAAACAAATGAGCCCCAAGTTCGGTCGGGCGGGAGACGTGGTGTGGGGAAAGGGGAACACTCATCCATTGGGTGGGAATGTAAATTGTGCAGGCCCTATGGAAAAGGAGTGTGGAGAACCTTAATTCGGAGAAGGACTCAAAATGATCCTGCCATTTTTGCCCCGTCACACTCCTGGGTATCTAACCCACAAGACTCATCTTACTCAGAGATACCATGCACAGCTATATTTATTTGCAGCTCTGTTCACAATTACCAAAAATCTGGAATTCACCTCCAAATGCCCCTTCGATAACTTGACAGTGTGGCTAGAGAAAAGTGGTATATGTTTACACAATGGCATTCTCTGCAAGCGTGTAAAGAATGACATCATGACTTTGAGGTACATGGATGGAGCTAGAAGACATCCTATAATTAAGAGGTGAAGTAGTAACACAGTCCCAAAGAAAAAAAAAACAAAACAAATGGTATCTCTCCAATGTGGATTGCAGTACCAATACCCAGTTATAAAATTTCTTGGGCTGGAGAGATGGCCTAGCGTTAAGAGCCCGGACCGCTCTTGCAGAGGACCCGGGGGTTCGATCCCCCAGCACCCCACATGGCGGTCGAGAACGTCCGAACTCCAATTCCAGGCGAACTCCCAGTTCCAGGGGAATCCGTCCTCTTCTGACCTCCGCAGCATTGACGACCACGGGTGCACAGACACGCATGCAGACAGTACATTCATCCACATACAGAAAATAAATAAAATTAAAGAAATACATAAAAATAAACTATTCTTGTGGAGAGGATGCATATTACAAAGAACCGACAGAAAGACTGCATCAGAAAAACTGACTGACATGGTGACTCGGGAAGGGTGTGAGGGGTGGGAGAGGCGGGAGAGGGACACGGGTATATTCGATTGGTGCATATTTAAATGACGTGAGTTCAACAAGTATCCAGTTTTGCCCAGACTCTGTCTACAGGATACATGGTGTTTTAGGACTTAGTAAAAGTAAATATGTGTATATTAAGCAACACTGGTTTAAAGGCTGATAAAAACGGTAATGCATCTGAGTTAATTGGTGATATAAATTGCTGTTGTCCACATTAGCTTTAATTAAAAACTGTATAACAATTACTTTGGGATTGGTATAAACAAATGTTCTCTATGATTTTGCTGTCATAAAGTTTCTCTTTCTTAAACCGTCTAGCTGTCAGGAAGGAGGTTATGTTAGGAAGAGGTTATGTCAAGAAGGAGGTTAATCTTTATTTAAGCAGCTATAATAATTAATTTTGATATAACATGGACAGAAGATAATTTGAGCTCACTTTAAAAGAGAAATAAGTATCATATTTCATGATTTTTTGTAACTATGATGTCCCATGTGACTATCTTTTATAAAGAAACACAATTATGCAGTCCAATCACTTGATTTTATAGATGAGAGACGTGGTATACAGAAACACAAGGTATTTTGGAGGTTCTGTAGGGAGAGGACAGTGCAGGGGGTGTCATTTGGTCTGCTGCTCTGGATGTCCATTTGCTCCCTGGACTTGTATGCTTGGCTTCTGCTTTTAAACCCCTACACTCTTCTTCAAATCATAAAAAGTTCCTAGGTGCATTATCTTTGCTCAATTTGGTTTATATATTAGTATGAAATTTTGGACATTCTTTGTGCCTTTAATATGACTTTTAATTAAGAAAGTTACATCTGCTTGGTGTGGTGGGGCACACCTTTAGTCCCAGCGCTCTGGAGGGAAAAGTAAATGGATCTCTGTGAGTTCAAGGGCAGCCTGATCTAAATAGGGAGTTCAAAGGCAGCTGGGGCTTCAGAGAAACCCTGCCTAAAATAAGACCACCTAAAAGAAAGTTATATCCCTATAATTAATACATTTGGTTAAAATATGACCTTAGAGCTATGTGTCCCAACTGGAACCTGTCAGAAAAAGCTATTATTTTTTCAAAAAAGCAAAAATGTGCAGAGAAATGTTCACTATTGAATAAAATCTTCCTAATGTGCCCTGTTCCACATTAATGGCTGTGAATTGCAATTTGTTATGGAATTTAAATGGTAAGATAAAACAGCCATTTCTAAAATGAGTCACAGTTACTACCATCTAAGGTATGGCATGAATTGTAGATTGTAATTACTTATAGGCTTGCATAAGCAATAATATCTATATATCATATTCTGGAGCATGCTGTTTACTTAATAAACTGGAAAGGAATTATCACAACCTATAACAAAAGCTAGGATGAAAGAGAAGTTTATTGTAAGGGTAAAGACCTGTCATTTATTGTAAGCAATTTTAAACTGGGATGAAAATAAGGCACCTGAAAAAGGTACTCTTCATTTTATTTTTTATTTTTTCTTTTGCAATTTATTTTATTTTTATCTTTTTATTTGTTTAGTTTTTAAGGGATTGTACAATATCATAGCACAGTTGTTTTCAGATAACATTAACGTTACTCAGTTTGCCATACAATTAGGTAATTGGTACATTTTTTTTGAAGTGAGCCAAATTATCAAGCATAAGCAACGAATGTAAGTACCATTCATGTAAAACCAGTTTGCAAGTATCTATGTCCAAATTTTGAACAACCGAAGGTTCCCATAGTCCAGTTGGAGAAGCTTGTATGCACAAGCATGTTGATCAAATAGGAGTCCAGTTTATATTGCTGTAGTCTCAAGATTCACCCCAATCTCTCCGAAGACCTTATATTCTACCATGCCTCCTCTTCAGCAAGTTGTTCCCCAGGCTTTGGGAAAGGAGCACAAGTGGGTGAGAAGCAAAACAGAATATTTTCTCTGGAGATGTCATTTTGGACTCTAGTCTGTTCAGGTTGTTTCCCTTCATGAGTTGACAGTTTATCCAGGGATACCTTTTTAATCCTACTAACAAAGCACAAGCAATTGGATGTACAGGCATTTAAGCAGTACTAATTATTATGGCAAGCTGAGCTTGAACATAGACACAGATGCTTGGATGGTATGCTAATCCACAAACTGTGGTTTCTCTATAAAGGGTGACAAGTTCTTATTGTGGCTTATAACATCTCCTAACCACTAGAGGACATAAGCTTGTGGCATCCGCTGTGAGTTATTCCTCCAAGGAGAGAGCTAGTATCCAATTAGATTGCGGAATTTATAGACACATTGGCTCCACTATTGTCACAGTATCTCCAGGCAGTTTAGGTGTACTTGATACTGACAGAGGAGATTTGCTTGATCTCAAGGAGACCAATATTTGCTGCCCTATTGCTTTGTGGCTTTCGTAATGCTCTCTGGCATTTCAGAGGCCAATTGTACATTAGGTACTCTTCATTTTCAAACCCATAACCTTTAGTGTATCTTTATTTGCATTGGTTTGGGCATGAGAAAAGATGTTTCAAATTGCTGAAACTAATGGACTTCAAATGTATTTTTTATCTATGAAGCACTTATTAGCAAATTAGCCATAGTTATAAAAATTTTTAAATAGATCTTTATGTAACTGAATTAAGAATAAAATTTTGAAACTTGCACCTTTGCCCCAGTCTTTCCTTCTCCATCTCTCCTTCTCAATTATGTTCAAATCACCACGAAACTCTATATTGAGAATATTTTAAACATGTAAAAGGTTGACATTGCGGTTTTTGTGACATTGGTTTTTTTTTTTGACATGGTTTTTTTGACTTTTTGTTTTTGACTGTTACTTGACTACATTTTTGGGAAAAATTTGTTTTGACAGTGTTGATTAAGTTTTGACATGGATTGACATACATTCTTTTAGGTGTTGGTTTTTGATGGACAATGGATTCATACAACTACAAAAAAAAAAAAAAAAAAAAAAAAAACGTAATCAGTACAAAATCTGGGACAGGAAGACAGCCTGCAGGAATGCTATAGAAAGAATAATCTGTTGTGTTACTGACTGCTCAATTCTCTTAGGATTTCTCCTGCCTTCTCAATATTACCCCGAACTTGCAAACTTCTGCCTTTGTTAGCGAGTGCTTAAAAGATCAATTATCTATCACATGTCAAAAAAGAGTTATAGTTTTAACATCTGACAGCATATGAGGTAATAATTAGAAAATCATTTGAAATGAATGGTATCTTTTTTTTACTTTGCTAAAACAAGCAAGTCAAGGAAATTTAACCTATCAAATACAAATGTCAATTTTGTAAAGGTTTGTGAACTAATATTCTGTAAAGATAATAATCACTTAATAGATGGAAATTATAGTTCTATGCTTATGTACCAAATTATTATTTATCAAATTCACTAATTGCCTGTTCTAGTGGTCTTCCTCACCAGTTTAGTGGCTCACAACAGAAAATATGAACTTAGTCATGATAGAGCTGTGACAAAGGTTTCGGTAGGTCTTTTAGGGATGTTCACAGGTCTCTCCTAGATCAGAGTGTTCTTGAGGAACATTCCTCACCTCATAAAAGCAAGTACAAGAAGCACAGTCTAACCACACCAGCACTTACAAAGATGTGGTCATTACAAAATTCCATCAACTCTATTGAGCCAGATGGTCAAAGCCTATTTCAAGAACATAGTGGTGTGTTCACTCTGACAGGACTTTCTATTAGAGAGTGGAGAATGGTAGACATTTCCTCGTCTCCGGGGCATCTCCTGAGTCTATGCATGTACACTGTTGCTGAGGAACACCACACATCCTGACGGAGGACAGCATTACATAATCTTTCAGAGTCTCCCAGAAGCCCTTGGGCTTTTAGCCCTGTTGCCCTGAAACAGAAAATGTCTCAGTACAAAGGTTTCCCTTGCCTTCATCCCTCCTTTCTTGTGGCCCTAACCTTTCATGTTGGTATTTACTTAGCTCCCCTGAGTCTTGACTCACTGTCATATGTTTTCTGGTTCAAAAAGCACTTTTTCCTTAGGTAATATCAGAATAAAAATTAATAAGTATCAAATGCCAAAAATATATACACACAAGGGAGTCTATGTTCTCATCCTATGATTAAAAATACCCCAAATAAGAGATAGAGAGTTAGCTCAGTGGTCAGAGAGCACAAAGTGTTCTTGCTGGGGGCACAGGTTCAGTTCCTAGCACCTTTACCAGTATTTACAACAGGCCCAAACTCTAGTGCCAGGGAAGCCAACTCCCTTTTCTGGACTCCACAGGCTCATTCTCTCCCTCTCTTCTCTCTCTCTCTCTCTCTCTCTCTCTCTCTCTCTCTCTCTCTCTCACACACACACACACACACATTCATGCCTAATTAAAAATGAGATAAATCTTGAACCATGGCAGCTCTCACTCTTAATCGTCTACATGTCCAATAATGACGAGCTGTTTGACCTGCACGCACTCTAACAGCAGACCTTTTTCATCCTGCATGACTAGAAATGCACACCTGTTACAAATGTCACATAGCGACTGCCCCTCCCTTTCCCCAGGACCTTGACAGTCCTAATACTTTAGATACTAAAACCACTATTATCATGGATCTCTCTCCTGCTACTGGCTTATTTCTGTTCACATAATGTATTCAAGGTAAGACTTAACATAATTCAATCCTTTACATGGCTAAAAAATATTCCATTGTAGGTTTTTTTGGAAAGCATACAAAGATTTTCTGCTTGATTAACTGAGGGTCTTCAAAGATAGGCCAGAAAAAAAGAACCCCATCTACTGAGGTTTCAGTTACTTGTATTTTCTTGGCAGCTTGTTTTTTGTTTGTCTGTTTGTTTGTTTGTTTTTCTATCTTCTGAGACAATGAAAGCTTTGGGAGGAGACTGCATGCATGCCTTCCTTCCTTAAGGCTTCATTGTCAGGGCACCAATTATTCTTAGTAAGAAACATGCAGTGCATTCAGGGCTCCCTGACTGAGTGAATATTACTCTGGCTTTTTCTTTCTTTCTTTTTTATTTTATTATTCATGTGTATGCCTGTGCCTGTTTCCGTTCAAGAGATTGCAATCTCCAAAGAGGCCAGAAGATTGTGGTGGGAACTCTGGAGCTGGTGTTACAGGCAGTTGTGAGTTGCCTGATATGGGTGCTGGGAACCCAATTTGGGTCCTTAACTGCTGAGACTTCTTGGCTCTCGACCTCTTTATTCTCCCTTTATGGAGAAGCAAATTTCTGCAAATGTTTAGTGCTTGGTTTTGTTTATTTGTAGCTGTTTCTTTCTTTCTTTTCTTTTTTTTTTTGATCTTTTGTTTGCTTTGACTAAGAAAAGATCTCACTATGTATGTAGCCCAGGCTGGCCTTGAACTTCCAGTCATCTTCCTGCTTTTGCTTTCTGTCTTCTAGGCTTACAAGCATACACTGCCATACCCAGACCACAGTTATTGGGAGGTAACTGGACTCCTCTCCCTTGCCTGTCCTTTCTGAACTATTATCGTACAAACCCTCTACTTTAGTGGCTCCCAAACCATGGAATTTATGCTTTAAGGTCCTTCTAGATATTCTCTCTGTCTCAATATGAAACTGACATTCTGAAAACTGAGAGTTCTTTAAAATCCATTTGCTTCTCTCTAGTATAGTCAAGCTCTGTTGGTCTTTTATAGCTTCCTTTGTTTCTATGGAGACAGATGAGTTTAGCTATTACTGTGTGGGGGCCAAAGATTACAGAAACAGAAGAGGTGGGAATTAACTTGGACACTCTTTGTGCAATTAGCATCTAATGAATCCTGCCTTAAAATAGATGGGCACTGACCCCATTAGTCCAGAGTCATAGCTGCTCAGACTTCATGTAATAAGATGCGGAATGATAACTCTCAGCAGGGACTCTGAGAAGGGCTTCTTGGTGGGGGAGGGTGTTTACTGGATAAACAGTCTGGTCACCAGGGAGAAAATGACTCATTTGTGTTTCCTGTTTTAATGTGTGCAATTTTCCTCTTGAAAGGGACTGCATTAAGGAGCTGGGAGGCAGGTTGCCAGACTCATTTGTGAGGTGATTAGGACCCAAGTAGGACTATAGAGCAGCAGCATGCAAAGGAGCCTGGATGGTGGCCACTGCTCCTCTGCATGTCCATAACCATGTTATCTGCTTGATGTTTACTCTGGAAGGACAGAGCTCTGAAATTCTTTCTATTTACAAAACAGAAAAAATCAAAGCTAGGAAAGGACAAAGAGTTAACAAGGTTACAGAGATAAAAGCAGAGCAAGTGTTGGGTGTTTTGTCAGAACAAGTGTCTGACCCTTTTAAGGGTTAGTGCTGCCTGTCCTGGACTGTGTGTCTATGGCTGTAGATGCACCTCAATGATAGAATGCTTGCCTAGCATGCATGAGACCTTGGGTCTGATCTCCAGAATTGGGTACTAACAAATAAAATAAGTTGTCCTCTACTGTGTACCTCACACATAGAAAATATAAGTTCTATTCCATGGTAGAGGGTGGCAAACTCCTGTAGATGCTGAAATGATTATTACATTTATTAATAATAAAGGGTGGAAATTAGTATTGAGTTGATGACTAGCAAACAGTTCAAATCAGAACACCTCTTACTTTGGTTTGAAAAAGAAATTCTCTCATTATTTATGGTTTCCCTGGTATTTCTTTCTAAACTGTATTTCTCTCTAATCAGTACCTTTCACCATGGCAGTAACTTTGGGTTACTGTTGAAGGTGAAAGGCACTGTTTATTGCATTAAAATCGCACTGCTCGCCGGGTGTGGTGGCACACGCCTTTAATCCTAGCACTTGGGAGGCAGAGACAGGAGGATCTTTGTGAGTTCAAGGCCAGCCTGGTCTGCAGAGTGAGTTCCAGGACAGCTGGGGCTACAGGGAGACCCTGTCAAAAAAATCGCACTGCTTTGAGCAGAACTTGTGTGGTCTATTGGAGTGTGGTGGAAACACTTCCTACCCAGCCTCACTTTCCCCGGCCCGCTTTCTGGGTCCCCAGTGTGGCTCCTCACAGTCATCTTGCTCTGACATCCAGGCAGCAATGATATGAAAGATGGTGAGTGGATGAAAACCCTGGAGGTGATGCTGGCCAGGGGTTACAGGATTTGATGTACAATGCTGCTGCCCCATGCTGCTCACTGAGGCTGATTCTCAGTGGTGTCGCATATGTAACCAGTGAAATCTGGCATTAGTTGTCCCGAACAGTACCTAGCTCAGCCATGCACTCTTGCACGTGTTCTTCCTGTATGTTCCATTCTTTGCAATCTGCTGTCCCCTAACAGCCTTGGACCCAGGTGGGCTCCAAGTCTCTGTCTCAGATCTCTGAACTAGCTTCCTAACAAAGACTAACTAGACTCCCTAGAATAGACCCCACAGCCTCCTGATATGTCTGATGCAGACCAGCCCTCCTACTACCCTGAGCAGCCTACCTACTTCCCTGTCCCACCAACCACCCAGGTCAGTCCACTACCCTGCAAGAACCTGAAAAAGGCACCGATGTACATTCTATACCTGAACAAAAAGGAACCAAGATAAACAACATAAACAGAACTCACAAGTTCCTACTAGACACATAACCAACAAAGAAGGTCCATATCCCCAAACGGCAGCTCAAAAACACAAATAATATGAAAAACCAAGAGAATATATACCCAACAAAATGCACTAGCCATACAGAAGTGCACTGTGCTGAGAACCACCCCGAGAAATCCCAGGATGAAGAATTGAAAAGAACAGCCAGATCCTTTCGAAGCCCAAAAGATCATGAGTGACTGTTCATTTAAATTCTGAATCCTGGGGTTCCTCAGGGTAGTTCTATAAGAATAAAAATAATCCAGGAAGACACACAATGTCAGGATGTCTACTGCTCTTTCTTACTTGGGCTGTTTCTTTCCCTTTACCTCCCTGGTTCCTTTCCATTCTCCTGGCTCCTACAGTTACATCAGGATATATACTCACATATAAGGATTTGGTGCTGAAATCCACAAAAGACATAGAACTTTGGAAATGAGCAGCAGACCTGAACATTAGCAGAAGAGCTATTAGATAGCTGGTTACTGCTGGGTGAGGAAGACCTGATCTTCTTTAAGAGAGTTATTCTAGATAGGCTGACTAAACTTTTTCTTGATTCTAGATAGGCTGCTTATATATACTCCAGTGAATGAACTTGCCCTGAAGTACATCAAAGGACACTAATTTCATTCTATAGGCCCTAACACAAATGACAGAGTGCATGGAGTCCAAATGAGGCAGGGGGAGGCCAGAAGATCTGATGGGAAAAAGGGGTATAAAGATGATTAAGATGTTATGCATGAAATACACAAAAATTAAATCTAAAAATAAATGGTAACTTTATCTACTAAACTGGGAATAGCTAATACTTAATGTATAATTTATTCATGTGCATTTTCATTCCTGTCTCTAGGTACAGTTATTGTCTCCATCCATTCTCTCACCTCTACACAAAGCAGTGCTCTTGTTACCTTGAAGAAACTTTTCAGAAAATTATTATTTACATATTTTTATTTAAGATGCTTCAGTACAGAGGAAATTGAGTACATTTTTAGGCTCCTTAATTTGAGAATGCAGATGATTAAGAGCAATAAACTCATTGAATAGGGAATTTTTCAGGATGGAAGTAAAAAATGGATCATCAAGGTAAGAAGTGAGATTAGAAAATAAGTTAACACTGGGAAATAGGAGATTCTAGATTGTTCAGTTCTCAGAAAGATGGGGGAATAATCCCAACAAGGGCTTCATAGCACCCGTGGACCATCCTACCAGCCTGGCTAGGCATTTGATTGGACGTTAAAGTTCAGTGCTAAATGAGTCAATCAGAACTGATATGAATCTTGTGGGTTTCATAGCAACAAGCTTGGACAAAAGACCCACACTGTAACACCCTTTTGGGTGATTTTACATGTATCAAGCCAATAATCAAACAAATACTCATAAATACACACACGTAGATGGATATCTCTCTCTCTCTCCCTCTCTCTCTCTCTGTCTCTCTCTCTCTCTCTCTCTCTCTATATATCTCTATATAGATATTATATATATTATCTACTTTATATATTTATTCTATGTCTATATATATGTATGTCAGAGTCAGAGAAGAAATTATTGAATCAATGAAAATGTTTAATATATGAGCTCTTATATCAAACAATTGCAGTGCTAGATTTCTCAGCTGGATAGCTTTTGGAGAATAAGGGACTGTAGAGTGTGTGTCCCTGGACAGCACTCCTATATTAAAACTCACCCACGCACATCTAGGGACCATTGCAGAATAGGAGGCAGAAGATTCTAAGACCCAGGGTTGCTGCATGAACATGGGGAAACAGAGGCTTTCAGGCCACTGGAAGCTTGCTCATGTGAACTTGCAACAATGGTGACGAGCAGCACAGAACCCATGCCAGGACATCAGCAAAACAGGCTAGTGTGTAAAGGGGAAATGGGCAGTGGGCCTAGCCCTAGCCTAGGAACTAAAGGGCAGTGGGCCCAGCCCTATCCTAGGAACTAATGGGCAGTGGGCCCAGCCCTAGCCCAGGAACTAATGGGCAGTGGGCCCCAGCCCTAGCCTAGGACTAAAGGGCAGTGGGCCCAGCCCTAGCCTAGGAACTAATGGGCAGTGGGCCAGCCCTAGCCTAGGAACTAATGGGCAGTGGGCCCAGCCCTAGCCCAGGAACTAATGGGCAGTGGGCCCAGCCCTAGCCTAGGAACTAATGGGCAGTGGGCCCAGCCCTAGCCTAGGAACTAATGGGCAGTGGGCCCAGCCCTAGCCTAGGAACTAATGGGCAGTGGGCCCAGCCCTAGCCTAGGAACTAATGGGCAGTGGGCCCAGCCCTAGCCCAGGAACTAATGGGCAGTGGGACCAGCCCTAGCCTAGGAACTAATGGGCAGTGGGCCCAGCCCTAGCCCAGGAACTAATGGGCAGTGGCCCAGCCCTAGCCAGGACTAATGGGCAGTGGCCCAGCTAGCCAGGAAACATGGGCAGTGGGCCCAGCCCTAGCCCAGGAACTAAGGGCAGTGCGTGGCCCAGCCCTACCTGGAACTAATGGGCAGTGGGGCCCAGCCCTAGCCTAGGAACTAATGGGCAGTGGGTCCAGCCCTAGCCTAGGAACTAGTGGGCAGTGGGCCCAGCCCTAGCCCAGGAACTAATGGGCAGTGGGCCCAGCCCTAGCCTAGGAACTAATGGGCAGTGGGCCTAGTCCTAGCCTAGGAACTAATGGCAATGTACTATTTCTGGGTGATGAAGAGTAGATTTGATTTAAGATCTCTAGATAGGCTGTATAGACTCCAGCCTAAGGAGCCTAAAAATGTACTCAATCCCTCTGTACTGAAACACAAAATTCTGTATATGTGGTAGCTATGGGGGTGCAGATGGGAAGGGAGTCTAAATTTGATTAAGTTCTGTTGGATGAAATACAGAAAAATTCAATAAAAATATTCAAAAATTAGGCTAATGTAAGGTAAAATGTGGAAATCACAAGTGAGTGACAGGAAAAAGAGATTACAGAAGATGCAGACACACAAGGAAATGCTATATAGTAGTCTAAATGGTCTATTGATCTTCTGTTTCTTAATAATGATATATATACATATCTATATATATATATATCTATATATATATATATGTATGTGTGTGTGTGTGTGTGATAGTGGTTCAAAAATGATCAGCCATAAATTCTTATTTATTCATGTCCCAGAACATATTTTATTAAATAACATGCAAGGTAACAAGTGGTTATTTCAATATAATTGCTTATTATTTTAAAAGCCATTATATTTTATACTTTTCAATGTCTGTTTACAATAAAAAGAGCACAGGCTGAGCCCTGAGCAGTAATTCCAGTTCAGCTTTGTCTGTGCCTTGCCCTTTCTTCACTTATGTGAGGAGGAATGAGAAGGGATGGTGTTGACAGAGTTTTGGAGAGGATTTCTCATTTATGTTCAATATCTCCATGTCATATGTGGTGCTCCACTGAGAGCTACTTCTCTTCCATTTGTGCTCCAAATGGTTTCCAGGGATTAAGGGGAGAAAATGATTTAACTTATGCATAATTATCCCATTCCAGCCTAAGTGTATCCTCTGAAAGCAGGGAGTCTTATTTAAAAAGGAAATAAATAATGCCATGCATTATTAAATGGGATATAAATTATGATAAGTACAGGAAGAAGCACAGGGTATGCTCACTGCAGAGGGGCATCATTTCCAGGTGAAGCAAACCAGGAAGAACTCGAGGGGCCTAGAGCCATGTTTTGGGCCAGAATAGAAGATGAGGTTAAGTCTAAGCTGGTCACAGATAATATTCTGGGAAACCTAGGAACACTGAGGGATACAAATAACTGAATCATGGTGAGTGATTAAAAATTATAGAAGGAATATCTGGAGACACTTATTAGGTCAGACCGAGGAGGGGATACAGGATTATTTGAACTATTTGGCTTCTCTCTTTACAGATACAGGGGTCTTTTATTTCAATATTATATTATAGTATGGTCATGTTGATTTTCATATGCTTCTAGATTTGCCATTATCCTTTCTTCAGCCATCTAGTCAAAAAAAGATGTGAACTCACCCCACAGGAAAGGCTAGACAGATTGTACAATGTCCAGTGATCCCACTTAGGCATCTACATTGCCATGAGAGAGCAAGAAGCTCCACTGCATGTCAGTCATCAGCCAAGTTCTTCAGTGGAAAGTATAGTCCCAGCAGAGAATAAATACATCTTTCAAGGTACACCAGCTCGAAGGGTAAGTCCTGCATGTCCAGGAGCTGAGTCTCCCTGTGCCATGAGCACATGGTATACTTGATATTACTCACAGGAGGATTAGCACAAGATTCTGCATTAAGTCAGTTTCTTAGGCCCTGTTGCAGTCCTCTGTGTCTCTACTTCTCTTACCTTTTTTTATTGTGTCTATCTAATGGAGAATAAAGGTGCACCATCTCTGCATTAATCAGATATATGTAGTAGAAGATTTGATCTCCATTTTTATTATGTTCCCATACCTAAGACTTGAAAACATAATTTTAAGAGACTTGTCTATCATGTTATATTGATATTTATTTTATGTGTATGTGTGAGTGCCTACATTTATGTATTTGCATCATGTGTCCCCCTGGTGCTAGCACAGACCGGAAGAGGTCATCAGATGCTATTAGCCAATATGTAGGCACTGGGACTAAAACCTGGGTCCTTTGCAGGAACAAAGGCTCTTAACCTCTGAACCATCTCTCCAGCCCCAGGCATGGGATTTCTCAGCCATCTCCAATTAGCTGAGGCCAAAACTTCACAAACATTCCTCCAGTCTCTCCTCACACTGTGTCATTTACACTGGCACATAGAAGCCCCCTGAGCTTACCCTCACCATTCTTCTGCCTCCAAAATATCAATCATGTCTGACATGCCAACATTATAATTTTGTTAACTCTGAATGATAAGATAGTGGTTTAAGTTTGCCTTCAACTTCTACTGTAGTATCTGGCATAGAGGAGGTGCCAAGAGATGTTTTTTTATTTGAATAAATCTTTGATGATGCTTTCTCCATCAATATAGAAAGGAACAGTAGACTGAACACAAAGGAAATAAATTACAATGTGTTCATGGCCTCCAAATAGAGAAAGTCAGACTGATAGAGACACATTTGGAGAGAAAGCCTAAGAAAACCATTTATTTCACTCCAGGGTGATGTTTACAACAGAAGTCATAAACTAGGCAATGTTCTCTCACATCTCCTGTGAATGATTTGAACAGCGGCAACAGTGCAGAGAGCCTTGTTTCTTCCCACGAGGCTTACTTACACAGAAACTATAATGGATACTTTAATTCTAATAATTCAAACTTAAAACAGAGCTAACCACTTTTCCCTTAACAGCACAATTAGAGCAACAGGAAGTATAGATCACTGAATGTTACTAAAAGTTTTACAGCACTAAAGATGGAGCAGAGTAATGAACCATTTGGAAGGCTCTAGAATGTTAAGGAACTTCCTGCATACATTTCAGACACATTTGTCTTAAGAATGTCTGTCTCCTGGTTTCCATGGTGATGCAGAGAACCAAACAGAGCCTTCCTTGATGTCTTCACAGCTGGGATCTGGTGTTTAGCATTTCAGCTTTTCTTCTGGACTCTGTAATTTAGGAAATGTGTCGTAAAATTGGAGAATTGTAAAGTGGGCTTGGGAGTGAATGATGGTTAGTCCTCCCTTTCAGCTTGAACAGACAATATGGAGATCCATAGAAGGAAGTGTGTGGGATAAGCAGGAGCAGAGCATGAATGTCATGGCCACAGTGAAATAGGGAGACCAGGAAAAGGCCCTGAAATTTGCCCGTAGTGTGCAGCACATGACACGCTCATGTCGACCTTCCCTCCACACTCAGCTTTCACACCCTCATTGCTCTATAGACTGGTGATGTTGTTTTCTTGCCATTTCTTGTCATAATGTAATAAAATACCATGACCAAAGTAATTTAAGAGATAAAGGTGCATTGTTTTGTCACACAGTTAAAGACACACTCCATCACTGCGGAGAAGTCAAGGCCACACGAACTTGAAAGAGCTAGTCATGCTACAGCCACAGAGAAGAACAATGGATTAATCCATGTATTCTGGTGTGCATTGTGCTCCCTCCACTTTTCTCAGCTAAGAATGCTTTTCCTAGTGAAAGGAGCCACCCATAGTGGGCAGGTATTCCCACTTGAATTAACGTCGTGAACAAGCTAATTCCCCAAAGCACATGACCTTAAATAACTCTAGAGAATCTCTCACTGAGACTACCTTCCCAGGTGACTCTAGGTTGGGTCAAGTTGAGAATTAGAACGGACCTCACAGATGCCACAGTGCTCCATGCTTTAAAGCACCCTTATACTCTTCATTCCCCTTACAGCACCTGCTGGGATCTCTCTGTGAATGTGAAAGTTTCCTACCCCAACACCCACCAGAGGTCTCTGCACATGCCTACCTGCACACTAAATTTAATAATCCCCAAATTCACCTCTCAAGAACCTGCAACTTAAGTCCGTTTCCTCTTTCCATTTTATTTCCAGTGAAGGAAGTGTTATCTGACCTCCATAACTAAGCTATACAATCAAAATATCATTTTAATGGCCTTCTGTGTGGCACGGTCATAGCTAAGCTTGTTTTCACTGTACCAAGTTTACTCCATCCTGAGCTTCACATCTCCCCTGAATTCCTTCCTATCTCTCACCTTCCCCTCTAGTTTTCCCCTCACCTTCACTTCTCATACCATATAGCTACTGTTATGACTACAACCTTAGATGACTTCAAGTATTGATCCATTTTATGCCAATCATCTGCTTAAATTTCTAGGAATAAATAAATGTTTGCTCTTAGAGGTAACTCCAGAACCCTAGTGCTACTAAGGCATCCTATCCAGTTCTTTGCTGGTCTTCGTTTTCAGTCCACCAATGACTCAGATTTCCCTTGTGATTTATTAATAAGGTTTTCCTTTAACTCCACTGTCTTTCCCACTTCAATAAACACTGGCGTGCCCTTCACCTAATACTCTCTGAATCTTCCCATGGAGGGCAAGGACCTCATCTCATGTCTTAGCCCCCTATAAGGGGGCTAAGCTGGTTATAAGCATCATAGCAGAGTGGACAACCTTGGAACTGCAACCTTAGAATCCTCCACTGATTCCTATGATGTGCTTTATCACAAGGCTCATGTTTATCTCATGTTTCTTATTACTCCTTCCACAATGTGTGAGCCAGATGATGGTGGATAATCACCCAGACACATATGCCAGTATCTTTACTTTGAAGGTTTTAATTCACAGTGGCAATTTAGCATAAACCTTTTATTCTTAATCATTTCAGAATGAAAGAAGGGAGGAGGGGAACAAAAACAGAGAATGGAGGAATAAGGAGGGTGGGAAGAAGGAAGGGAGATGGGAATGGCAGTCAAGGAGGAAAGGAAAGGCTATGTCACTTTCAGTGTGGAAAGAGAGCTTCCTTAAAGTAGTAAATCCTTTATTCAGCTCTTGATAGTTTGTTTCTGAAGCTCTGCTCCAGGGTGTGTGCTCTAGCTAAGAGTTTCGCAATCCTCAGAGGACCTTCCACTCTCCCCAAGAAGACGAGCACAGAACCTCAGCAGAGATGTGCAGGATAGACCTTGGCACGCAACTCTGCTGTTATGGCTCTCACATCACTGTGGGACAGAGAGTAGCAGGATCAACTGCAATGCCACTGAGCAGTGTGCCTGATTGGGAAAGGAGGGAGTGTTGTACAGAGTGTGTCCATCCTTGATATAAGTCCTCAATCTCAAGGGTTTGAACTTTTGCTGCTGATTGATATTTTCTACAATTACAGCAAGTCTATTTTGAAGCTATCAGTCAATCAGTTGGATGTTTCCCCTGTGTTCTAGTCTGACTTTCATTGCTGTGACAAAACACTCTGACATCAACTTGGGGAGGAAAGGGTTTATTCAGCTTATATCTCCTGGGTCACAGTTCATCACTCAGGGAGCCCAGGGCAGGAACCTGGAGGCAGGAGCTGAAGCACAGGCCATGGAGGAATGCTGTTCACTGGCTTGCTCCCCCAGCTCGCGCCCAGCCTGACCTCTTATACTGTACACAACAACCTGCCCAGGGTGGCACCACCCATAGTGGCTGGGCCCTCCCCCATTGCTCAACAATCAAGACAATACTCCACAGACGTGGCCACAGGCCAGTCCAATGGAGCCAATGAGTTGAGGCTCCCTCAACCCAGGTGTGTCAATTTGACACTAAAGCTATCCAGCATACCCTGCATATATTTTTAATGCATCTGTGGATGTTACACAAAATACATAGTAAATGAGGTGACTACATTTTCAATTTAGACCTGTATAATTTTCTCTGACCCCAAATGCAAATTCTCCCAAAAGCAATGTTTTCTGGTAATAATTTGTGACAATATCCCATGGGAAAAATATTTGTAGCTGGCTATAAAGAAGTGTTTGTACTTTTTTAATACAATTTTTATAAATTGTCAAGAAATATACCTTTGAGTACTATGGTAGAGACTCCCTTTAATAAATCTAAGAGTAATAAAAGTCACAAAAAAGAGAGTGTAGTGGAAGAAGCTTCCCACAAAACTCAGAGAATGTCTTCAAAAAAAAGAGATGTAGGAGCAGAGGCAGTGTTTGGAAATAACAGAAGTGCACCAATGAGTAGCTAGTTGGAAAATTAGTGCATTGAATATTGCCAAAATCTTTCTCAGGAGATTTTTCAAAACAGCTGAAGGCCACATGTGCCAGATACTCACTCTTGAATAAGTTCAAGAATGAAGAATGCTAGATGTGCCCAGCCCTGACTCCTCTGGTGCAGGGTTCCAAGACCATTGAAGCCCTGTTGCTTCCAGCCCAAGGTCCCAGGACAATCCCAGCCTGGTCACTTCCAGCACAGGGAGAGTGACACAGTGGGCCTCTTGGCAGGTGAATTTGGCACAGGGTTCCAGGACGATCAGAGCCCTGTTGCTTCCAGCCCAGGGTCCCAGGACCAGCCCATTCCACTCACTTCCAGTGCAGGGTGGGTTCCAGGACAAATCCAAGCCCAGTTGCTTCAGGTGCAGGGTCTCTGGAGCTCCTCCAACTTCCAGAACAGATCGGGTAAGGCCCTATGGTCACCTTGGTGGTGACATGATTGCGCAGGCAAAACACAGTGCCACAACCCCCCCACCTTTTGACCATCCTGGTGGGAACAGAGAAGGTGACTCGGAGCACAAAATAACAGAAAAGAGAGCCAACCTTCCAACCTAGAGGAACAGGCCTTCAACCAAATGAAGAAGCTCTTGGATTTTGAATCATACTGTGAACAACAAATCAAATCCACATGCCAAGAACACAAAGGAAAATCAACAACATAGGAAAAGCAAATAATAACCCCCCAACAAAATCTAGCAATCCTGTATAAGACCCCAACAATGAGTTCTCCCTGGAGATAACCCAGGACACAGATCTTAAAAGCATAATAATAGACATACTCAGAGAAATGAAGGGAGAGAATGACAAACTCAGGAGTGAAGTGGAAACACTGAAAAGATGCCATGCTGAAATGAAAAAGGAAACCAACCAGCAAATCAAGAATCTATCAGACCACAGTACAATAAAGCTCAGTATCAACACCAGAATAAGTCCAACTATCTAAAAGAACACATAGAGACTAAACGACACACTCCTGAATAATGAATGGGTCAAAGAAGAAATAAAGAAAGAAATAAAAACATTCCTGGAACTAGATGAAAATGATAATACAAAACAGCAAAACCTATGGGATACTTTATTTTTTTTATTTTTTTATTTTTTTAAATTAGTTTTTATTGATGCTTTGTGCATTTCATACATTTTTTGTTTAGTTTTTTTTTTTTTTTTTTTTTTTGCATCAATTGAGATGATCCTTCAGTTTTTATTTTTCAGTCCAATTATGTGTATTTTATGATATTTATTGATTCATGTATGTTGAACAATTCCAGCAACTCTGGTAGGGAATCCAAGTTGATCTTGATGGATGATCTCTTTGATGTGGGTCTACGTATTGTAGTTGCATGTATTTGTTGAGAATTTTGCATCAATATTCATAAATAGATTAAAGATTTATAGTTTTCTTTTTTGGTGTATCTTTGCCGATTGGCATTTAGAGTGATGCTGGGTCATAGAAGGAATTTGATAGGTTTCCTCTGCTTTTTATCCTTCTGGACAGTTTTAGTAATAATGATTGGTTAAAGTCCTCTTTTAAATGTTTTTAGAAATTCTGCTGTGAAACCCAATTCTGTGGGCCTGGGCTTATTTTAGTTGGGGGGCTTTTTTTTTTTTTTTTTTCCATTTTCAATTTTTTCATATCCTATACCATGGTTCTATTTAAGCTGACAATCTCTTCTTGATTAAACTTTGGTGAGTTCCAGGATTTCAAATATTCATCCATTTCTCTTAGGTTTTAAAATTTAATAGAGTATAGGTTTTTGAAGCATTCTCATATGATTTTCTGGATCTTTTTCACTGTCTGTTGTGATGTTTCTCTTTTCCATTCACAAATACTACTGATTTTGAGTTGCTCTTTCTTCTTTTTTTTTTTTTTTTTTTTTTTTTTTTTTTTTTTTTTTTTTATTCTTTCAAAGAACCAAGCTTTGGATTCATTGATTCATTGATTCTGGTATTGTATTTTTGTTTCTATTCATTGATTTCTGCCCTAATTTTTTATTTTTTTTAATTTTAATATCTTTTTTAAAATTTATTATTATATACATATATTTTTTCAAATCTAGACCCGTTGTCCCCCCCATCCCCCCCCCTCAAGTGCTCATGCATTCTGCCAAACGTGCTTTTTCATCTCTTTCTCAGTCTTTTCTCAATATTCTCCATAAAGAAGTTGAATGTTTTGAGCAAAACTTGACTGTTTCAGTCAGTTCACTATTTCAGTCAGTCAGTTCTTTGATGCAAGTCCTTTCTGTTGTTGTTTGCTGTTGGTTTGTTGTTTCCAATATGCATCACTCCCAACTGCTTTGGACAAAAAGCTCAAGGGACCATGCACAAGAAAATTTACTTGCAACTCGGTAATTGGCACTAACATCCACACATGAGGGATACCATTCTCGTTTTTGCTTTTCTGGGACTGTGTTACTCACTTAAGCTTTGATTGGTCATCTAGCTTCCAGCCAATTTTCCTGCCAAAGCTCATGATAGTCGTTATTTCTTTATTGCTGCATAAAACTCCATTTGTGTAGATGTACCACATTTTCTCTATCTACTCATCAATTGAGGGGAACTTGGGTTGCTTCCAACTATTTTGCTATTGTGAAGGTAGCTGAAATAAACATGGCCTGCATGTATCTCTGCGGTGGGGTGAGTCTTGGGGTACATGCCCAGATAGTGGTATGGCTGGGTTCAGGTGGCAAGTTAATTCCAATCTTCCAAGGGTTTTCTCCACAGTGGCTTTCCATAGTGGCTGCATGAGTTACATTCCCACCAGCAGTGGATGAGTGTTCCCCTTTTCCCCACACCTCTCCAGCACTGTGGTGTCATTTGTTTTCTTGATCCTAGCCAGTTTTTATTGGCACAGTAAGATGATATTCTTAAAGTGATTTTTTTTGATTTGCATTTTCCTTAATGATTAGTGATGTTGAACACTTCTAAGGGATTTTCAGCCATTTCTAACTCCTCACTGTTGTTGTCTCTCAGTGTTTTTAGATGCAGTGTTAATTTCATTTATTGTTAATTTCTGCTTTTTTTAATGTAGGCACTGAGAACTATAAACTTCCCTCTATTAGGACTGCCTTTTAAAGTATCCCATAGGCTGACAGTTTGTCCAGGAATAACCTTTCGCACCTACAAATGAAGAACAAGCAATTAGATATAATTAGTATTTAAGCAAGCACTAATTAGTAGTGTCATTCCGAGGCTACTAACTGCTACAATTTATAACTTCGTCAATAATCCCGACTAAACTTGCGATATATCCGCCTAGTATGTCACCAATTGTGATATCGCTGCCGCTGCCGTTTACATATATGTGGCAGGCTCTTACTGTGGCTTATAAACATCTCCTAACCTGTAGAGGATTGTAAGCTGCGTGGCATCAGCCATGGTTATTTCTCCAAGGAGTGAGCTAATAGGCAATTAGATTGGGATATACAGGCACATGGGCTGCCTCTGTGGCACAGTATTTCCAGACAGGAGAGGTGTAGTGGGTGCTGACTGTGGAGCCTTGCTTGACTCAGAGAGACCATATTTGCTTTATTTTGGTTTAGTGGCCTTTGGTTAAATTACCTCTATGGCATTCTAGAGGCCATCTGTACACTTGCATGTGTGGTCTCAATACATCCCTCCCATTGTTAATGTCAGGTCTTCGGCATCAGGGTCTTATTGCTTCTCCTCCTGTAGGTATCCCCAACCTAGAGGCAACGAGCCCTTACCTTTTGTGGGGCCTTGGATCCCCTGGCCAAG